>JAWPHD010002364.1:0-260942 GCA_037043455.1 Cyrtodaria siliqua | reverse complement strand
TGTCTGTACATGTATAAAACTTTTAAGGGGATTTGAATGTTAATAAATATGAAACAAACTAAAATTGTTGCTGTGTATCATTTACAACGCCCTTTTACAGACATACTAAGGTTTTATAAAAAGGGCTATGGATTCGAGAAAATTCAAAATGTCATTGTTTCGCAGTTTTACGTTATAAAAAATATATTTTCTCTCCAATAGTGTTTGCTGTTTCATTTGTAAATAAGTTAGAATGAAAAAATTATCACCAACTGCTATTGGACTAAGTTTGTATAAGTGTGTTCTAAATAGACAATGAATTGTTATTTAATTACTTGTAAAGACATCTCACCTTTACAACTTTTACTTATTTCGTTGATAGGATTAGTGACACGTGTTGATTGACTGCTTGAGGAACATTGATTGACGAAAACGTTTGTATGTTATGATCCCACGTCCGTCCGTCCGGAGCCATATCTTGGTAACCATAAGGCATCTACACTTAATATTTTGTACACATGTTTGTCCCTATGTGGACTCGCTTTTGCCCAAGTATGGTTGGAATCGCCTTAGTAACACTAGAGTTATGACCCTTGATTTAATAATTGCTTAATCAATATATAGTATATGTAGTATATAATGAATCTTTTGTCTGGAAAATAACTCGAAAACTATTAATGGGATTCAATTTAAACTTGAAACACTGATACAGGGCAGTGAGTGGATATACAGAGTGCAGAAATCATAACTCTAGGTAAACTAAAAGTAGATTTATGGGACTTTGTTGCTTTATTTACCCTATAGTATATACTATTTTAGTAAAATTTTGTTTGAACCACAAATAACTAAAAAAGTTTTTTTGACAGAATCAAATGAAACTTGAAACATTGATTAAGGGCAGAGAGTGGTCATGCAGAGTGCATGAATCATAACTCTGTGTAAAGTAAAAGTGGTGTTATGGGATTTTGTTGCTTTATTTACTACATTATATAGGGAAATTTTGTTTGGAACACAACTCAAAATCCGTTAAAGATAATGGTTTCTTTAACGTGCGCATACCCACGGGACCAAAGTCTTACGTCTTAGTAGACTTTTAAGACTTAGTAGTTTTAGTTGGAGAAGCGGGGGATCGAACCTGCGACCCCTGTATTGACAGTCAAACGCGTTACCACTTGACCAAATATCCGCTATAAGCGTTTATCCTTTTATACCCTGTGCTTTATATAGCCACTAAAATGTGCTGAAAACAAAGACAAGTATAGTCCATGTCGGTTCAATCAAATGATGTGTTAAACCAACTTTCTCGGTATCTAAATTAGTTTTTTAAAGTGAATTCTATTCCTTATTTAGACCACCAAAAATGATCACGAACATTGACATTACGTAGAAATAAATTTACAAAAAACAACAACTTATCATAGTAACATTTATTTTTTATTTACAAATTAATCACTTTTAACAGTATAACTGTATGAAAAACAACAAATCATAGGTATAAACATTGTACATACATACATACATACATACATACATACACGCACAGACGCACGCACGCACGAAGAAAAACGCACACACACAAAGCTAATAAAATTGATAAGAGTAAAAGTAAATTTAAAATTCACATTACACATTATGGCCGTCAACCAACTTTACTAAAATATATAGAAACAAATACAGGAAATTTTAGCAAACAAAACGTGAGGTTTTAGCAAAAAATACAGTAATTTTTTACACATTAAAAGGGCATATCGACGGAAAATTTCATGTCACAATTATAACTTATTGACTCTTTATTTAAAGAAGTTGCACGTCTAATGTATATTTTCATCAAAACTGTTTCCATTTTTATGAGGGAAATGGCAAATAGTAAGCACAAAAAAAGAGATTGTCTACGTAGACACATTACATTTTATTACTTTTATTCACCGTTCGGTAAGAAAAGTGTAATAAAATGGCCATTCATTTATTTTTTCACCATGAAGAATAAATTAAAGAGTTTTGTTTTCTACATATTTGACATTTTTATTTTTTGTCAAAAGTTTGGAATAAAACCGTCGATATGCCCATCTAATTTTTTTTCAAAGATGTACATTACCATTTATTATAAAAATTGAAGTTAAGAAACATAAGAATGTGCATCAATGAATTATTTTTTTAATATAAAAAAAAATGCTTTCATTACATTAAAAGCAGGAGTTGTGGTTGAAGAAAATAGCATTCATTTAAAATATTAGTCGAGCGATCGTAGCTAGCAAGAAAAAAATCCATGATTTTAACCATGTTTTTAGAAAATCCTCTTTCAAACAAAAATATAGGAATCACTCTCCAAATATAGGAAAATAAGGGAATATAGGAGTTCTTCAGAAATATAGGAATTTTTCCAAATATCTAGGAAAATACATGAATATAAGAATTGGCTAACAGCCTCCAAATTACAATCAGAGCCTGACAACAAAACTAATGTAAAATGCATCTCACTAAATACATGGATTAAAATCCTATAAAAAAAGTTGAGAAAACAAATTTCATTTTTTATCCGGAGTATATATTACATGCTGAATAAACATTAATTTATTATTATGCTTCCGATATCCGGAGTATAAATTAAAGTAAAACATTTCTAATCTCGGCGATCTTCCGATTTTCCGGAGTCTAATATATTCAGCAATCTTCCGATTTTCCGGAGTCTAATATTTTGACCAGCCAAATTGCCGATTGTTTTCATATAGGGCGGCGTCACATTTATTATAAAATATTCCCGATAGTCCGGAATATACATATTCTTGACCTTTCGATTTTCCGGAGGCTAAACTATTCAATGACCAGCCAAAAATGCTGACAAGGCGGCGGTCCAATTTATTTGAAAATATTCCCGATTGTCCGGAATATACGTATTGATGCATTGTCCGAAAAAATTCCTATTGTCCGACATAAGTAATTATACGTTGAACTGTCAATATTTTCGATTGTCCGGAATAAGTAGTGGTATGTTCAACTGTGGATATTTCCAACTGTCCGGAACAAGTAGTTGTATGTTCAACTGTCAATATGTCCAATTGTCCGGAATATGAAACTATTGAAGTTGATCTGTCGCTACCTCCAATTGTCCGGAAGATGAAATAAATGTCGAATTGCCAATATGTCCGATTGTCCGGAATAAGTAATTATATGTTCATCTGTTTCTGATTGTCCGGAACATAATGAACATACGTTGAACTATCACTTTATCTATACATTATTAATGATAATGCCATATTAAATACATAAAATCAGCCATGGTCAATTATGCCAAAAAATAACATTAAAGATGATTCTCAGTCAGGTTTTTCTATGTTTTTTATGCAATCCCACTTTTGTAATAATAGAGTGAAAAACACTTTCCGAGAACTCTTTATCACCCGTTGTATAATGCTTTGTGCATGTACATGGTTAGCTGAATAGCGTTAACCAACAAAATAAGGTTGTTGCAATTACCTAAATACACTTATAAATATTATAAACATAGTGTAGTAGCAAAATCCAACACTTTTCAAAGTTTCGGAAATGATGTCAATGCCGGTGTAACATTTACGGACAAAGTGTTGTAACTTTTGTTACAAGTATAAATGTTGTAACAGATAGCGTAGACGTTGTAACTTTTATCACAACTACAGTTTGTAACATTTGCGGTAAGATTGTAACAGATAGCGTTTAGTGTAACATTTAGAACACAAATTGTAACTTTTACGGACGGCTACAACAGATAGCGACGTTGTAACAAATGGGGTTCCTACAATGCCTCACATAATCACTATTGACTTTTTTTTGTTCATTTGTATTGCATACACATTATATATCAATCAATATAATTATGCATATATCCCCATAAGTGGGAACAATTTGCCGTAATAACTAGTTTATGGTGTGTGTGTGTGTATGTGTGTGTGTGTGTGTGTGTGTGTGGTTCTAAGGTGTATAGTCCCTCTACCTTTTAACCAATAGGACGTCCTAAAAGTATAGGTACACTAGAGTCTGGATTGTCCCCCAATATTCCTCTTGCTTATCCGGGTTATATCGACCACCTGGGGGGATCAGAGTTGCCAGGTCGATTGATTAGCATTAGTTGTCTAGGTTTCGATTCCCGATGAGGTCATGTTTAAATGCACCCCCACAGTAACTTATTTGGAAAAGGTAATGAGAAAGCATGCTATCCTTTGAAAAGTATGTTAAGTCGTTGATCCCGTGTGCATTGAGAGTTATGATGCACGTTAAGTATATCGCTGAACGTGTGTACCCGTAATTTACGCCCGTAGACCTAACGACCTTCGCCGGAAACTAGACACCAGTGTTTATAAACTTACGTATGTTTTGACTTTGTTTGGCCGTTGCATTCGATATATACACTATATTTCCCGTTTTATTAAGCAAAATATAATGGCTTTAAGGTGATAAGGTGATAAAAGTAATTTTCTTTGAATATGACTTAAAGTAAAGAAAACATACATAGGTTATTGTAACTTTCTTTAATTAAACTACTAAATTTGTCCTGGGATGAGAATTCATATAGAGCCCTGATTTGTCATATTTTGACAGTTTTAGTGAGCTGACGGAGTGCATCCATTCCATTACATTTCGAAGGAAAATCAACTATATTACAGCATGGAAAAGACACAAACGCAGTTGATGTGCATCGGTAACGACATGAACAAGCGATATATGTTGTCCTGCTGGAAGTAATGAAAGTGCTTCAATATTTACATAAATTAAAAGGTCCATTCCTGAAATGCTATTTGATATGAATAATTACTCTTCTTTATCAGCCATTTATGTACAATTATATATAAACAGTAAAATGTGTCGTTGTGTTTTTCTCTGCTAAGCTTTAATTTTTAGTACATTTTTTCCGGCGAACAATCACAATTGATCAGACTACACCAATTACCAACCAATCAGCGGGCAGGGGAAAAATATCCATGGGTTTCGGAGCTATTACACAGAACCACTTAATTTTAATTTGTTGACAAAGTAAACAAACCAAAAAATCTTGCTAAAAAATTCAACTTTTGAAGAGGCATTATGAAGGTTAAATCAAACATTTGTGCAATGTATTCATACTTTTTGGCATAATAAAAACAAGAAGTATATTTTACATTTTCCTCGTGTTTCTACATGTAAGTAGGTGGGTCACGAGCATCCGACCCAAACAGCTTCTTTCAAAACATACTCAACGCATGGTTTGTGTACGTTTTTTTGATAAAACTAGGTATTTTAAAACAAGTAAGCAAACATATAGCTTCTTATATTAGGGAACACAGTACAGAGCTTAGAGCTATAATGTAGGGCTATGGAAAATGAATGTGTGTAGTAGGTTTACCACCACCAATTACATGTAAACCTCCGAGGTGTAGTCGAATGTAGTTCCTATAATAAAAAGTAATCCCTCCTTTTTCGATGGAAATGGGCATTATAAGTAGGCGAAAACTGCCCATTTCTATTCGATTTTGTGTTTATATGTATAAGAAGCGTATTAATAGGTTTTACTGGATCACTGATGAACATTTTCGAAATTTCGACTCTATGCTTACACTTTGTGAGCAATGAAAACAGTCGATCAATAAAAACAGCTGTACCCTTGACATGTTTAGTAAACAAACACGAACTTTCTTACATGTCTTGTGACCCCACGTTTTCTGGTGATTTTTCAAGTGGAAAAATAGTTTTCTATATGAACATTACACTGCTGCATTATCCATACTTGAGTTGAATTTGCAGCAACTCATTAATATGTGACACTTTAACATTGGTGTCTATGGGGAAAATAATTAGTGCTTTCATACCCAGTATGACCAATTGGCCAAGTATAGGGCATATGAAAAGCCGGGATGCAAATAGTACATATGAAAAGCCTTGATGAAAATCCGACCACCATCGTATCGTACGCCAGTCTCGGTATGCGGAATACTCTAAACAATTGCCCCCACAGTATCAAGAGATGGTTTCACAATCCACTAATTATACAGTGTTAAAGGGACAAAAAGACAATCTTACAGTTTTTATCACGCATTCAAATTAGTGTGTCGAATGATTAATCCAATATAACGTTGACTTTGAACCTGCTTGCATATGTTAAAAATGTTGAGTGTCAGTTTTTTATTTTTATTCTACAACAAGTTTAAATATCGTTTTGGTGCAATATAATCAACTGTTAGAAATGAATAAAAACAATTTCCTATAATTAATATTAATAAATGAACAAATGCAAGTTATGCAGAAAAACTAATGACACGCCGCGAGTTGATTGCCGTGTGTCCTTTTAGCACTGCACAGCACATTACATAGCTATCTTACGACTCTAGCTGATCTTATCAATCTGGTGTCGCTGTCGCTTTTACTTGTTTTTACGAAACTAATATTACACTGCACCATATGACTTTAAACAAAGGTTACGATGTTACAGTGGTTTGGTGCGTGGGCATATAAAGGAACTAGAGGCAATCTGGAAGAGTAGTTGGTGTCAATCAAAATACAAAATGGAAACTAATGTGCTTCATTTTCATATAAAATATGCACATGCATTAAATTGAGCGCGTGTTACCTTCGGTTTAATTATTGTATATACAATTAACATGCCGAGAAAATCCGACGACTTGGCATTTTTTTATGAAATTATAAATATGATTCTATGTAGGGTTCATGTTGATAGCGTTTGTATATACAAATAATTCATTATAAGTAAACGTAGATCTTAATTATAGCATTAAAACATTATATGAATTAATATTAATGATTTATACAGCAAACATTAGCAGAGTCGTCGAGGTTTTCATACTCATTCATGGACACTAATTAAATCAGAAGTTTCATTCAGATTAGTTTAGTGTATATGCACATTTAGTATTAAACTGAAACACATTATGATGTCTTTATTCGTATTTCTGTTGACATCCAAAATACTTCCAGATCACCTCCAGTCCCTTTAAACATAATCATGACAACTTGAAAAACGAAAGTGAAATGTAATTATAAATTATATTATCTATACTTGTACAAATGTTATAAATATTAAGTAGTCAAGCTTTGTTAAATATATATCGTCTTTAAAAATGTGTAATTATTGCTTGAGAAAATGTACTTTTACTTTCGGTTTAAAGTATTTTTGTTTTTAATTTTATTTATAAACAACAACAACATCAACAACAACAACCAAAAGATCTGTCAGCAATAAGAGCATAACGTATACTTGAAATACAAAACAATAATAATAAAAACAAAAAATGAATGAAATAAAATGTAATTTAGTAAAATAATGCGGTACCTGTTTAGTTCAGGGAATTGACAATGAGTGACTTCGATCACGAACCATAGTAGCCGTAGTTTAACTATGGTCAGATCGAATACGCAATGGTTTAACCAGAATGACGTCATCTGTATACTATAGTTCAACCCACGGCAAGGGGGTGGTTGCTAATTTGAAACTAACTTTGTTGTATCTTCGGGATTTATAGACATTTGACTTGAGTTACAAACGTGTTATTTGTATGATGTCAGTTACTCGATACATATATACAATTGCAACAATAATTAACTATTGCACAGCGAATTATTTGAGAAATTGCGTTGCCGGTGTCAAGGTAAAAAACGTATGGTTAAAATGCACCATGTATCGGCATAGTCTAAAACCTGAGATGGAATTGAATTGGAATGGAATGAGCCGCACTATAAACCTTAGAATTACACACACACACCATAGTTTAGTCTGTGACACATGTACTGAGTATAGGATAAAATATGGAATGAATCTGGAAGAAAATTGGAATGAAAAAATGTGAAATATGCTTATTTTACCATATAAGGCTATCAGGAAAGCATGGGAACACAATGTAATATATCTGACATGTTCTAACCTATTGGTATTATACCCTCTAACCAAACAAAAACACACGCACACACGCACACACGCACACACACACGCATACTATCACACAAGCACACATACACGCGCGCGCGCGCGCAGACACACACAAACATTGACATAATTATGTACATGGCAGACACATGTAAGCAAACTAACAAAGACAGTGCACAATAGCATTGTAGTGTAGTAGGACTCAATTATGGTGTATGTAAATAGATAGGTTTGTAAGCTCGTTACTACTGTCTCGCCGCAGAGCTAGCTTTTATGGTGATATCGGTAAAGCGCCCGAGATGAAATTGTTCCGAGTTCAAACCCAGCTGAGTGTACTAGTGTTTCCTCGTCCGTTGACAGTAGTATGGTCGGTGAAATTGCCTTTGAATGCATAGCATTAAATCTTTTAGTTCAGTAAAGACAAGGGGCGGAACTTTACCATACTATAACGTCCGATAAATTAATGGAAGTTAGAGTACGGACAACACGCGCGGACAAGGTCACTAAGTACACCATACTAAAAAACAATATAGAGCCGATCTCAGCTTGTTGGTGCCTAACCAAGTTTTTTTTCTATGTTGAGCGTCATTGGGCTGGTAAGTTTTTGAATGTCTGGGCAAAAAACCCATCGGAAACGCATTTCCACGTCGACGACAATGAAAAACAAGTTATAAAATGACTAAGGAAATTAACAACGTGATCAACTACATTCTTTCTAATTGGAATAAACAAAAATCTTACTACATGAGTATCAGTATAACTTGTTTTGTTGTTTGAATATGGTTTCGAAGAGAGACAAAGGTGCTGCTTTTCCGGCGGCGGCGGCGGCGGCGGCGAAGGCGAAGGCGTAAAACATTAAAGTTTTGCGTTAATACGTCATTTTCTCACAAACTGTATGTACTAGACCTTTCAAACTTTGCTTATAGTTGTATCTTGGGTGGTACATTGCAACATGACAAAGCAAATATGGAAGTGACCTTGACCCTCCAAGCAAAGGGCAGCTAACTTAATAATTTTATCTTCAACTTTTGCATTGAGGTCCATACCTAGCAAACTGTATGACTACACCTTTCAAACTTTGCTTATAGTTGTATCTTGGGTGGTACATCGCAACGTGACAAAGCAAATGTGAATGTAGCCTTGACCCTCCAAGCAAGGGGCAGATAACTTAATAATGTTTACCTTCAACATTTGCGTTTAGGTCACATTCTCGCAAACTGTATGCACTACACCTTTCAAACTTTGTTTATAGTTGTATCTATGGTGGTACATCGCAACGTGACAAAGCAAATGTGGATGTGACATTGACCCTTCCAAGCAAAGGGCAAATAACCTTATAATTTTTACCTTCAACTTTTGCGTTTAGGTCACCTTTTCACAAGCTGTATGCACTAAGACCTTTCAAACTTTGCTTATAGTTGTATCTTGAGTGGAACATTGCAATGTGAAAGCAATTGTGGATGTGACCTTAACCCTCCAAGCAAGGGGCGGATAACTTAATAGTTTTTACCTTCAACATTTGCGTTTAGGTCACTTTCTCACAAACTTTATGCATTAGACCTTTCAAACTTCGCTTGTAGTTGTTTCTTGGGTAGTACATCACAACGTGTCAGATGTGACCTTCACCACCCAAGCAAAGGGCAGATAACTTTAATTGTTACATTTACATCACTTTCTCATGAACTATGATTATGCACTAGATGCTTTAAACCTAGTTTATATCTTAATCTTTGGAAGACAACACATTCTATTTTGACATAGTTGTGTATTGGGTAGTGCATCTTGTTGGACGCATGGATTTCATCTATGACTTTGACCTACTTTTTGGAGCTGATGATTTCCTTTTTTTTTTTTCTTTTTTTTTTAAACATGTTAAAGAATGGCATTTTGTTTTTAAACAAATGCAATAAAATTTCATCTCAGCAAACTGTAAACTCCATTGTTTGTAGTTATTAAAATGTTTACAAACTTTCATTTAAGAATCATTTATCTTTTATGTTTAAGTCCCGCCCCCGTTAGGCGAGCCTTGTGAATCCGCGGATTTCTTGTCTCAATATATTTGTTTTGACGTATGACTGCATCAGCCACAGGAGAAATGTTTATTTACAGCAGTATAATTTGTATTTGTTATGCAGGATGATCCCTTCAACCAGAGGAGAAATGTTTATTTTCATTAGATTTGTTATGTAGGATGACCCGCTAAAGATAGAAAAAAAAACTCGGTAGGGCCTTATCTAAAAATCTCGATGGGCTAAGTTGTATGAAAGTCAATTGGTAACCAACTCTCTGAGACTAGAACCTATATATTACATATTTGTTCAATTGGTAACCAACTCGCTAAGACTAGACTCTATATATTACATATTTGTTCATGTGCCTGTATTCAATTGGTAACCAACTCGCTCAGACTAGACTCTATATATCACATATTTGTTCATGTGCCTGTATTTATTTTAGTTTTAGTTGTTAATCTTTCATTGATATATATATATATGATAAAGTAAACACATTTTAGGTTTTACACTATGCCGCGTGTATCCATTTATAGAAACTATGGTTCAACTAGGGTAAGTTCGCATTACTCCTTAACTAGACATGCGCAGATCAACGTCCATAGTTAAACTATAGTTAGTGATCATGGTGATAATGTTTAAAAGTGCAAAGCGGGTTTTTTTTAATTTTGAAAGAAACAGAATACACGGACTTAATGATCGATATGATTCTTTTGCAAATGACCTATAAACCAAAGTAAAGTGGTGCTGTCATTTATGTTTAGTTCCGTTTACTGGATAATTCTTCAAACATGATTGGAAAAATAATCAAACAATATCGCATGGTGAAGAGGGTCATATGCACATTGATGGACCGGGCAGGGAGACCAAAAAAATCTATGCGGACCGACATGCATATGACGCGAATCACCATGCACCTCCAACCGCTGCGGGTTCGAATCCCACTGGGACACTGGAAACAAACAAACAAGCACACAAACAAACAAACACACAAACAAACATGTGTTATACCGAAGCTACGATTTGAAATACATTTTGTGTTCATAAATTGAGAGACTAGCTTCTTTTGTTAGCATGTAAACGATGAATTAGTTTGACGGATCTTTAATATCATGAGATGAAGATGTTTATGACGTTTCATGAACATGGGTTAAATACTTTTTAAGTCATGACCAAGTTCAGGTTACAGGTTAAAGCGTGGCGGGCAGACTGAGGAACGACGACATACAAAGTGATCCCTACTTGTCTGCCATGCTAAGAATGCTCCCAAACCGTGCACACCCCCGGTATAAACCCATCATATGCATCATTACATATAACATTAATAAGCATATTGAACAGGCTGAGAACGTTTGACGTCATACAGCGCAAGCTAAATGACGTAAGCAGTTCTCCAACAAAAGCATAAACAATGGGGTTATTGTTGTGTTAGAATCGAAATAATAAATACGTACCTGTATGTTATCGGTGAATAAAATACAGTTAGTCGTTCGGATGCGAGTAATTATCTACTATTCACCGATAAAACACAGGTACATATTTATTATTTCTTAATTAAATGTTTTAATTGTATTATAAACAAACTTTTTTAAGCCGAAATTAAGATTTCAGTAACATACCCCAGTCAACACCGTTTTCACCTCTTGGAGAAGTGGTTGGATGGGGTATGAAAGTTAATACTAGGACCACGTAATGTCAATATAACAGAAAGTTTAACGAACATTCAACTCCCTTATATTGCAATAAACTTGTATTTTTTACAAATAGTCCAGTTTTTGGCGGTTTTGCTTTACATTTCGATATTTTGTGCCAAATGGATGGCATTTTCAAATCTCTGATCCTTTAGGACTGTTTCTTCTGTAGCTCATGACACCTTTACATTTAAGGGAATAATATATCGACTTCTGTTTTGGTATGTTTTAAGTATAATTTACAATTTCATAACTATTCCAAGAATCAGCGACTTTAATTCACTTTGTGTGAATTTCCCCCCAAAATGTCAAGATTTATATATATTTTGTTCATTCCAAATATTTGTTTTCATGAACTATATAATTTTGAAGATAACTTTAAGGACTTTCAATCTCCTTATATGGTTCAAATTTGCAACTTTTGGCCCAAAATATCCCAGCTTTTCCAAATCTCTGGTTCTTTAGTTTTTTTTCTATATCACCGGACAATTTCAGAATGAAAGAAAACACTTTAAAAACTTCTGTTTTGTTTAATTGAAAGTGTCAATATATTTGTTTTATAATTATTCCAAATATCAGTGATTTGTATGGGTTTTTTTTTGCTGACTTCCCCCAAAACTGTCAAGCTGTATACATTTTGTTCATTCTAAATAGTATATTTTATCTATATGAATATAACAGACAACTTTCAGCCGAATTAGATCCCTAATAGTGCAATGATAATACCATTTAAAAAAGTATTCCAGTTTTTAGCGATTTTTGTTCAAATTTGCATGTTTTTGCAAAATTATAATGTGTTAAGCATGTTAAGCTACCGTTTCAAAAAAACTACCAAGACTATTTCTTTGTTACTAAGATATATCTAAAAGGTGGTAGCATTTACAATTGTTAACTTGTATTAAACAAGAGGACCACGAGGGCCAGTATCGCTTTACTGGTTTAAGGCTGTTATGGTAGCCAAACGATTTTTTAATATTTTCTTTTTCTTTCATCATATTGTTTGACAAATTGTTGTGCATCGATTGAAAAAAAACATGCTTTAAAAGCAATGGGTTTGGGGTTGTGCGGGAGAGTCAGTATGGGGTTGTCAGAAGAAAAACATAGCACTTTTCATTTAATCAAGGGCCGGAATAATGTTATTTTTTCTGCTCAAATTTGGCTGGTTATTGAACTTGTTCAAGTTTTCGTTGATATAAACACTCTGATGAAGTTTGGTAAATATCAGATATTAAATAATCGAAGAGCCGTTACTCTGCTGTTTCTTGTCTAAAATGGTTAGATTGTAATTGGTCACGCTTTCCTCTATTACCGTGCTAACTTTATAAGATAAAATGTTTTATAATTATATATATATATATATTTATATATCTGAAATGGGGCCACATTTCTGCTGTTATGACAGAGGAAACTTCATTAAACAGTTGGGTGGGGTTGGTAGGGAGCGGGTGGCGTTGGGCGGGTCGGCGGGATGAGACATAGGGTGTCATTGGGGGTTACTGATGTGGCGGTTGTAACATTTCAAGGGTCATAACTCTGCAGTTTCTAGTCTGACATGGCTAGTTTTTGATTTTGTAAACATGTTTTTTTCCATGATAAAAAAATATTTAAAAAGAAATGTGTGTATATTGGAGTGGGTGAGGGAGGAAGAGGTGGTAAAAAAGTGTAGAACAAAAATACATTTAAAAAAAGTATGGGGGACGGGAATGGTGTTGTGTGGAGGGGCACAATATGATATGGTCATTGAAGGGTAACAAAGAAGAGAAAAATTAAAAAAAAAAATTGTTTGAGAGTAATGAATGTCAAAGTATTTGTACATCCCTCCAAGCATGAGAGCTATGGAGCGGATATGAAATGGTTCTAAATATAAGCATACAAGAGGTATATGACCCTGACCTTGAAAATGCATTCCCTGGTGTTGGTGTCTGCTCGTCGTCTTGATGAGGTGAGTAGGTATGCCTATTTATTTCAATATCCCTCTTTTCGTGTGAGAGCTATGGAGAGGACACGAAATGATCCTTATTATATGTATATACTAGGTGTATGAAAACTTTATGATATTGACCTTGGATATACAGACCTGAATGTTTAGTTCTGCGTGTCGTCTTAATAAGGTAAGTAGTTTGCCAAATTATTTGAAGATTCCCCCATTCATGTACGAGTTATGGAACAAACACGAACATTGTAACGGACAAACGCGAGGGTCTAACAGTTAGTGTCCTTTCGGGTTATGGACATTTTTGTTCCAAAATAAAACTAAAAAAAATTGAAAGCCGCGTGATAGATTTTTCTAAATTGGGGATTCCATTATAATATGTCCTGATAAGACTCGGTGTAAATTATGTATTAATTATTGCGCATTATTATAGAAAACTGTTAGTATTTCATCTATATCTTTCACCTAGTTTACGTTTTAAATTGGTAATTTCATAGCTTTTTATTTCTTAAACGAGGTTAGTCACACAGCTTAATGCACACATTTTAACACATCATAAACGCATTTAAATGCTATGTTTAGTTGTGTATCACATGTCGTACCTGATTTTATTACACAAACCTTGAACAAATGACGATTATGCAGGACTGAATCATTAATGGATCAACATGAATCATTAATAGCAAAGCAATCTTAATGTTTGATGTGTTATTATAACCGATACTATTATACACAAATAATGTGATTATTAGACAAATATCCATGCGTTTATATTGTGCCTGTAATAATCTTTGTTAAAGTATGTTAAGAGTTAGCCATTATCATTTTCATGCCAATACTTAATTAACGTCATTCAAGTAGATAGCTCTTTATATATATTCCCCGTTTTGTGTTTGAATAATACTGGGTTTAATCACTCGAGATTAAACCATTCATTCAAAACGAAAAGATGAATAGATTTATCTCTTTGTGGTCCGTAATAATACAACAATAATGTGCAGGATCTGTATGATTAGGACTATTCGTGGTCCTTATTGATACGACAATAATGTGCAGGATCGGTATGATTAGGACTATTCGTGGTTCTTACTGATACGACAATAATGTGCAGGTGCTTATTAATACGACAATAATGTGCAGGATCGGTATGATTAGGACTGTTCGTGGTCCTTATTAATACGACAATAACGTGCAGGATCGGTATGATTAGGACTGTTCGTGGTCCTTACTGATACGACAATATGATACGACAATAATGTGCAGGATCGGTATGATTAGGACTGACTTTTCGTGGTCCTTACTGATACGACAATAATGTGCAGGGTCGGTATGATTAGGACTATTCGTGGTCCTTACTGATACGACAATAATGTGCAGGGTCGGTATGATTAGGACTATTCGTGGTCCTTACTGATACGACAATAATGTGCAGGATCGGTACGATTAGGACTATTCGTGGTCCTTACTGATACGACAATAATGTGCAGGATCGGTACGATTAGGACTATTCGTGGTCCTTACTGATACGACAATAATGTGCAGGGTCGGTATGATTAGGACTATTCGTGGTCCTTACTGATACGACAATAATGTGCAGGGTCGGTATGATTAGGACTATTCGTGGTCCTTACTGATACGACAATAATGAGTGCATGATAGGTATGATAGAGGCTGTTCGAAATCCAGTTTGGCTATTCATTGTCCGAACTGATTCAACACTAATATGATTAGCAAAACCGAAAGGGGCACTACTCAGGCCAAACGGAACCATCATAAAACAGTAGACATGTTATCGGCATACTCAAGTATATACGCAATACTATCAAAACATTCACTTTTTCGGACGTAGCTGCGTATAGGTAGTTACGCGCCTTAGTATCATGGGATGCAGAAACGTATCTAGGCGGTAAAACTGTTTAGAAAGGTCTTTGAGGACAAAAAGAGCCCCTTTCGAGTATTTCTAGATTTTCCAATACTCAAAATATTTTTTCTTTTGTAATAAAGGTTTTTGTTTGTTTGTTTCTTTGTATGGTGTTTTACATCATTTTCAACACACGTAAGGTTATATATGACGGTCGATTTTGTTGTGGTGGAGGCAGGCCACCCACTTTTCCTGGGTAGAACCAGTACTGTACACCTCCCGTCATCCGTAAGAATCGACACTTCCTCACTTACAAGTCGAGCTCCCAGTGGGATTCGAACCCGCAGCGGTGAGATCGTAATAAAGGTATTGACCTCTTTAAGATCTAAGATGAGTCGTTTCTTGTCTTGCATATTTATAGATACAGTCACAATGGACTGCTCAACATGTTTATGTGCTTTAAAAATACTTATTGTTTTTAGAAAAAGAACAGTCTGTATATTAAAAAACGGTATTTTGTAGTGGTAGAGCACAACTTCTAAAATGTGCTTTTCTCACCAAAACATTCCCAGAATATATTTTATGTTTCTTTAGATTACCTTAAACATTGCATACAGAGTGAACACGTGTGATTATAAGAAATCATCATATTAAAACTAACAAGTGCGCTTATTATTTAATCTCGGAAGTGTCCATGCGTTCAACGGCCAAGTCCAGAAGATTTGCTTGCCATTGTCCACAAAAAGGTGTTCATGTCTCCAGAGTTAGAAACAGTGACTGTATCAGTCGGACGTCTGGTGCCTCTATAACAATATGCAACATTCTTGTCGGTGTTAGCTCTAATTTCTATATCTCTAGACCCGACCTGTTTGATCGTCTTCGATTCATCACTGCTGCGTTTGAAAGCGGACAGTTGCGCAGACACCCGGAGGAACTATCTGTAACTTTGTTCCGAATAAAGTCACTTAGACGCTTCTTAACATCACTATTAGACACTTCCTCCAAGTGCAACTCGTTCAATGTTATTTTAAATTTCAGAATTGCAGTCAAACTGTATTCTACGCGCATCGCTATTGAACGTTGGTGCATGTCTCTTTCGATTTGATGGAACTTGTCTTGAATTCTTTCTTTACTAAAATGGAAATCAAAGGAAGTTCTAAATAAGCTGAAAGTCTCAAAATTCCTCGTTTCCAGAACGCCCCGGAGGATTTACTTCCCTCATGACTACATGAATGTCTTCCAGGTGAATTTCCGTTATTTAAGATGGGTTACAAATAAAACAAAATATTACAAGTTTATATTTATTGAAATAAGCTGGCCATGGCTTCAGCAATATATAGTGTAAAATAAAATGTGTAGTTAATCAAATTGGAACATTTCAGGTAAATCCAATGTTCATAGTCCAAACTAAGTTTAAATTGTAACTGACCACTGTACACAAAGTCTTAAAATTAAAAACTTCTTGCATAGAAAATTACAAAGTTCTTAGAACACTGTACGTTGTAAACCCTGGGAACAGATGTTCACAAAGACGACATATATGAATTGGATTTTATAGTCGCACCAACAGCTAAGGTCATATGGCGACTTTCCAGCTTCCATTGGTGGAGGAAGACCCCAGGTGCCCTTCCGTGCAATTTTCGTGCACGGGCGTGCACCTGGGTAGAACTACCGACGTTCCGTAAGCCAGCTGGATAGCTTCCTCACATAAAGATTCCTAGTCACAAAGACGAGTCTTAAAATTAAAAACTTCTTGCATAGAAAATAACAAAGTTCTTGGAATAGTTTAACTACACTATGCTGTGTCCGCGAAATACCGCCACATACCACTCGGCATGTGTATGCCACATGCCGCGTGGCACCGCCAAACATGGGAGAAGCGGAACACAGCTTAGATAATAAAAAACCTCCAAAGAGGTATGACAGACATATTTCAACCAATGAACACACATGAGAAAAACATAGTATTATACACTGTTATTCCTTCATCAAAATGTTCGTTTGAGACATAATTAAAAACAATAACTGACCCCCTGTTAGCCTCTCCCACCACCACCTACTCCAAAGTCAGGGAAGACGTCAGAATTTTAAATAATAACTCATGCTTTGTGTCTCTTTCATAGACGACTATGTTACCAATTAATGTGCAATAGTATGGGAAAACGACACTGTAATTGAATTATTAGTGTATTTGATGCCCCTTCTCAAGACCCCACCGATGACGTAGGAGGAAACAAATGTATACAGTGCCATTTGAGACATAATTACAAAACAAGAAGTTTAAATGGCCCTGAGTCGCTCACCTGAGAAGAGGAAAAAGTAGTTAACAAGTGCAATTGATTATTAGATTGAAAACTGTATACGACACAGCCATTTTTGACCTTAGGAACTTCATTTGTACAGCTTTTGTAGTCTATGAGTTGGCAAACATTTATAAATGAAAACTGTTAAAATCTGCGGTTCTTGAGATATAGATTGTTAAGGTTTTGACCATATATGGTAATGGCACTGCCCAAATTTGTATAATTTGAAAGACATTGACCTCAGATTCGTCCATGTGAAATTTGGTCAAAATTGGCCTAGCAGTTTCTGAGGAGATGTTTATCCCCCATCCACAGACCCTCCAACTCAATTTCATCCCAACGTCAGCCATCTTGGATGTAGTGTTGCACTAATTTTAACAAATTTGAAAATCATTGACCTTTGATCATTGAAGGATCATCCATGTGAAGTTTGGTCAAAACTGACCAAGCGGTTTTGGAAAATAGGATTTTTTTAAAAGATTTTCCTATATTATTCTATGTAAAACTGTGAACCCCGATGTGGGGCAAGATTTAATCCCAAGGTCACCATAAATATATGAATTCCCTATATAAGTCTATGTAAAACATGTAAAATCTCCATATATAAATTTGGAACCCCATAGCACAGCCAGTGTTGACCCTAGGAACTTTGTTTGTATAGAGTTTGCAGTCTAGGAGTTGGCGATCATTTATAAATAAAACCCGTTAAAATCTATTCAGCGATTAATGAGATTTTTTTTAATGTTTTGATTATACATGGTAATGGCGGCCATCTTGGATGTAGCATTGACGTAATTTGTATAACTTTGAAAGGCACTGGCCTCAATATTATCCACGTGGTCAATATTGGTCAAACGGTTTCTGGGGAGATGTAGTTTACATATGCCCAATATAAGTATATGTAAAACGTGTAAAATCTACATATATCCGGGGGCACAGCCATTTTTTGATCCTAGGAACTTTTTTTGTACAATCTTTGTAGTCTAGGAGTTGACGATCATTTATAAATAAAAACTGTTAAAATCTGTTCAGCGGTTCATGAGAATAAGATTGTTTAAAGTTTTGAATATATATGGTAATGTCGGCCATCTTGAATATTGCATTAACCTAATTTGTAAAATTTGGAAGGCACTGACCTCAGTATCGTCCACGTGAAATTTAGTCAAAATTGGTTAAGCAGTTTCTGAGAAGATGTCGTTTACAAATGCCCTCTATACGTTCGCACGTCTATGTAAAACATCTAAAATCTCCATATACAAACTTTGGAACCCCGGGGCACATCCGTTTTTGACCCTGGGAATTTCGTCTGTATAACTTTTGTAGTCTAGGAGTTGGCAATCATTTATTAACAAAAACTTTCAAAACATTTTCAGCGGTTCTTGAGAATAAGATTTTTTAAGGTTTTAACTATATATGGTAATGGCGGCCATCTACAATGTCGCATTGACCTAATTTGTATAATTTTGGAATAATTTGACCTCAGTATTATCCAAGTGAAATATGGTTAAGGAGAAGTTGCTTAGAGCTGTACAGTCCCTATTTTAACTGGTAATAACTCATGAATATGAATGAGTCACGTGTGAAGTAGTTTCAAATCGACGAACACCCCAAAAGTCGGTATATAAGGAGAAATCGATACGTAAAATTTCACATTTTTATTTAGCCTCCGTACAGGTAACATCGATAAATATACGGCTCCAAAATATATGTGATAAAAAATAGTTGCCTCGAACGGGATATGAACCACAGTCTTGCACTTGTAAGATTTGAAAGATGTACGCTGAACCTCTAGACCACTGCTATTTATTGGTATTTTGTAGCATTTTTAACACTAAATAGGCATTACGTAATAACAAGAGCGCGTACACAAACTCATCAAGCGCTAAATAACAAGTCGAGATATGGTTGATTTGTGGGGAAGTATTAGTTTCATATTGATAAGATACAGTATTATACCAGGCAATGTTAATCTACACGTGCGACAATATGGACTGCATAGTTATTGATCCATAATTAGTTGCGTTTAAGTATGTTAAGTTATTTTGCCTCATAATATATGGTAGTTAGTATACTATTTTCTCAAGTAGCGTTGTAGCGCTCCAAAACACCCACGATTCTTTGTTGCATTCTCGGTTAATCTGACCAATCGGTGACTGTATCGCTACCGAAAAATAACCGAGAAGTAACCGACAATTGACCAATCAGAGCACCCATTGCGACCGAGAATTGCATGACGTCACAGCACCTTGTTCACAATATTTCCATTTTACGCTAGTTTTTAATTTCTGTTTTATTTGGTCATATATTGTTATAGTGATCGTAATGGGTGTACAGAGCTAATTATTTTATAGGTAAGTCACATTTTCTATCGCCAATGATAAAAATAAATTGAGAAAAAGTTTCAAATAACGCTGGTTTTTAAAGTCGAATATTGTAATAGTATTCGGATAACCCACTTATATCGGACAACTTTATACTAACTTCATACTTTGACAATGTATTACGTTAGGTTGATAATTTTTGCTAGCTGCATTTCAAAACAACGAAGAATTAATAGCACAGCAGACATGGAAGTGGTTAACTGCATATCTTATCCGTCTTTCTCGTCCGTTCGTGTTTTCTCATGAATTCAGAAATATGTTTATAATGTTATAACAAACTTTTACACAGTTATCGTGACCGCAAATCCGAGATATTCTCACGTTAAAATTAAGAAATTCTCATTAAAATGTATCCAATGAGAGAAAAAATCTCTCTCCGCCGATCGTTGCAGGTGATTGGTTTAATAAAATGCCTTTTTGGCAGTTGAGCAGTTGATCAACGAACCGCAACTCTTATGTGGACTCAGTTGCTTGCCAATGCATTTTACAATAATCGCCTGGAAGGTCGGACGCAAATTTATTTTTAAAAGACATTACGACATCATGGAACTGGGAAAAGAAAAAGATTTGCGTTGCACCACTTTGGTGCCCGTCCGTGGCTAATTTTGTAAAATCCCAGATGAAAATAACAATAATGTGATGGCCAACGGCATTATGATTACAGAGGTAGTCGATCCGAACATTGAATCCATCACCTCCATAAAACTGAAGATTCTCCCGAAGTGGTTAAGCACATTTTTACACCCCTAAATTCTCTCTCTGCCCCCTGTGGCGTGGCCAAGTTTGACACCAGGGTCACCATTTGAACAAACTTGGTAGAGGACCATAAGCTTATAGCAAATGCAAAATATTAAACCTCTGGCTCTTGCAGTTCCAGAGAAGAAGATTTTTTTTCAGTTTTTCCCTATACAAGCCTATGTAAAACTGTGACCCCCGGGGCGGGGACAAATTTAACCCCAGGGTCACCATTTGAACAAACTAAGTATAGGACCATAAGCTGATGCTACATGTAATACATGAGAGCTCCGTGCCATGTGGTTCCAGAGAAGAAGATTTTTTAAGTTTTTCCGTATACAAGCCTATGTAAAACTGTGCACCCCCGGGGTGGGGCCAAATGTGACCCCTAGGTCACCATTTGAACAAACTTGGTAGAGGATCATAAGCTTATAGCAAATGCAAAATATTAAACCTCTGGCTCTTGCAGTTTCAGAGAAGAAGATTTTTTAAGTTTTTCCCTATACATGTCTATGTAAAACATGTGAACCTTGGTGCGGGGCCAAATGTGACCCGAGGGTCACCATTTGAATAAAATTGGTAAAGGACCATAAGCTTATAGTAAATGCAAAATATCAAACCTCTGGCTCTTGTAGTTTCCGAGAAGAAGATTTTAAAAAAAAAATCCTATATAAGTCTATGTAAAACTGTGACCCCTGGGGCGGGGACAAATTTAACCTCAGGGTCACCATTTGAACAAACTTAGTAGAGGACCATAAGCTGATGCTACATGTAATACAAGAGACCTCTGTGGCTTGTGGTTTCAGAGAAGAAGATTTTTTAAAGTTTTTTCCTATATGTCTATATGAAAAACATGCAAAATCTCAAATACAAACTTTGGACCCCCGGGGCATGGCCATTTTTGACCCCGGGAACTTCATTTGAACAAACTTGATAGTCTAGGCGTAAGCGATCATTTTAAAAGAAAAACTGTTGAAATCTGTCCAGCGGTTCTTCAGAAGAAGATTTTTTAAGGTTTCGACCATATATGGTAATGGCGGCCATCTTGGATGTCGCGCTGACCTAATTTTAACAAATCTAAAAAGCATTCACGTGAAGTTTGGTCAAAATTGGCCAAGCGGTTTCCGAGGAGAAGTTGTTTGAAGCAAAAGTTAACGACGGACGACGGACGGACGACGGATGAAGAGTGATCCCAATAGCTCACCTTTGAGCCTTCGGCTCAGGTGAGCTAAAAACAACAGTCTGACTGGTTAGCGATATATTGCATCTGATCACACGCCAATTGACTCTAGCGTAAATTGAATCACAGTCTATATGGCGCGTGGGTTACCTGGTAACAAACAAACACCTGTTAATCTTGCAAATATTGCAACATCGTGTTTGAACGATATTTTAACTTAATTTTTATAGTGCAAAAAGTCACTCGCCCTGTCGGACAACCAGACGCCAAATGTTACTCGTCCGCAGGCAGCTTGCACGGAATTTTACACCCCTGACGACTCAAGTGATTGAGAAATGTAAAAAAAAAAAGAGAGCAAAATCGCGTGTTTGGGATCACTTTGGGCTTAAAAAGTTTTAAAAGGGCGCTACAATAGTAGTCTAGATCTAGGTAATGTTGCATTTTGTAAAATATGCAAGATTACGGTCAAGTGCTCCGGCCGCACGACACATATGGTAACTCGTCTGCATTACTCGACGTTGAATACAAAATAGAAAGTAGAAAGTGTAAAACTCGGAACTGCCATGCGCAATGTTTCTCATTCACAAGCACAACCAACATTGCATCACGTTATGTCATCTGTATCGAAGACTACATCAGGAAATTGGAAAAGTCTATTGAAAATATTAATAATTCAGGTTAAACTCATACATAATCTGATTAAAAATGTAATAAATAGATTATTTAACTGTTGTGATCGATAATATGGAAATCCTTCACTCGATGGTAGGCGTGTTGTTTTTTTCACTCACTTGCTTACACTCGTTCATGAAAAGAACCACACGCCTATCATCTCGTGAAGGATTTCCCTATAGTCGATCCCAGCAGTTTAATAATCTCTTTATAATTATGTCGCTGTTGTGTTGTTATAAAAAAAAATCTTGAGTGAAACTGGCGCTGTATGCATAAAATTGCTTAAATATCCTTCATATATGACACTATGGATATCTTGATTATGAATTAAGAATATTATGAATGAGTGTTTGTCGGATTTGAAGTATTGTTGTGTATATGGATGTGTGTGTGCCTGAGTATGAATGATTTATATGTATTTATAACTTTTATAATATTATTGTTCGAAGGCATAACATAATGTATTTTAACCTTCGTTAAATAAAGAAATTATTATTATTATAGATTATCAACACAATTGTACAAGAAAATATAGTATGATACGTATCGCGATACAGTCTCTTGTATCGCAATATATCGCAATACATTTTTTGGATGCAATACCCAGCACTACTTTCCAGTATTGAGCTTTCAGGTAAAACATAAAATAATTGTTACTGTGAATGTATGTGTTTGACTTCACGCTTCAGACTTCAGAGTTCATACTTCAGACTTCAGAGTCCATACTTACACATTAAAATAATTACAACACGAATCAAAGTTATCGTTGTCATCAACAGTATTTTTTTTTAATTCATGGTTACTCTGCACGCGCGTTTAGAAAAGTAAGCAGGTATGCGCAGATTTAGGGTGTGGGGGCATCCGGCGACCCCCATAATCTGAGATGGACATTGTGGCGAACAGTCATGTTATCGTCTAAGTACATGTGTCCGTCATGGTATGTGTCAGTAAATTGAACTTTCACAGAGCATATAGCTAGACAATGGCGTAGCCATGATCGTCTCAGATTTAGAGGGTTGCCGGGTGCTCCCCACCCCACTTAATCTGCCCATGCGCACATACTGTAGATAAATACCCGAAAAAAAACAACTATGGCTAGAGTTGGGTACAGCGAAAAATAAAAGGTAAATAAATAGATTGTCTATAGTTATATCTTTAATTGTTTGATTAAATTTGTTATATTCACAATGAAGCAGCAAACAAACTTGAATTTATTTTTTCTTTGGTAATTTCCGGAAAGTTTTCGGTTACGTACTGGTAAAGAACCCAAACGTACCTCGTTGCGGTACCACTCAAGCTAAATACCAGTGTATACCGGTAATACCGTGCACCACTAACTATGGAATACTTTTCAAAAAATGCGTGGATAATAATCATGCATTATAATCGTGCATTTGAAAAATATTGACGACAGCGATAACTTATTTGTGTTGTGATTAATTCAATGTAAGCATGAACTCTGAAGTGTAGAGTCACCGGTCTTCCGCAGTGATGGTAGTTCAAAGATCAGCAGAGCTTATGCCATGGTGCGGTGTCCGTCATCTGTCTGTCCGTCCGTAAACTTTTTTGTAGCGACTACTCCTCTTAAACTACTAGACATGAAATTCACAGGAATGTTGATCTAGCTATCAAAAACCTATCAGTGGAGCTTCATATAGTCCATTAATGACCTCTTGTTATTAGGCAATCATTTTTACACATGTAAACAAGATCTTTGCCCTCACCAATCTCTTAGTTTCAATTCCTCACGACAAAGCTGCAAGTGTTTTTCCACCGATTTGCTTCAGCCGTCTGTAGGAAGACGTCTCTGTGGTCGAGTGGTTAACATAGTTGCACTGTAAACCTTCTCACCTCTCACAACTAGGGACTCGGCTTGTAAGTGAGGTGATGTTGATTCATATGGATGGTGGGAGGTGTACAGTACTGTTTTAATCCAGAAATAAGTGGCTGGTCTGCCTCCACCACAAACAACAGCATAATAATATATAGAACTTTGCTTATGATGACATTTTCAATGGGATTCAACTAATCAGGTATTTGCTTTTGGAAATACAAGTGTAGGTAACATTAGGTATTTAATAGGCACATATATATGTATTATGAGCAAACCATTTGAGTAAATTAGGTACAACAGATTTTTGTGTGAAATTTGGCAGTTCTATTTAATACTGTAAGTCCATGCTCTCAGTACGAACATATAACACTTCTATGGTGTAATCGGTAAACACGCCTACCCTTTGGGTGGAAAACTCAGGTTCAAATCCTGATGGGAGTAATTGTTTGGAACAAGAGCTGGATTAGAAATTTCTAAATTATGGATATAATTCAATACTGAATTAAAACGTCAGAATATCATAGGTTATGTCAGTGAGGCAATTGAAAATGCAGTGGTATGTATGTCTGAAAAAGTGACAGTTGGTGTTTCTTAAGCTTTTAAAATCATGAAATACAATTAAAATGAAAAGCAATACTTTGCTGCAGTGACCGATCCTTGTTATTTTAGTTTTAAATATGTTTACCATTTGTTAAATTAAAGACATCATTAGCGGACGTTTACATCATTACAAGAGAGTGCAGCAAGTAGTAGTAGCAAGTAATAGTAGCAAGTAGTAGTAGCAAGTAGTAGTAGCAAGTAGTAGCAGCAAGTAGTAGCAGCAAGTAGTAGCAGCAAGTAGTAGTAGCAAGTAGTAGTAGCAAGTAGTAGCAGCAAGTAGTAAGTAGTAGCAGCAAGTAGTAGCAGCAAGTAGTAGCAGCAAGTAGTAGTAGCAAGTAGTAGTAGCAAGTAGTAGTAGTAGCAAGTAGTAGTAGCAAGTAGTAGTAGCAAGTAGTAGCAGCAAGTAGTAGCAGCAAGTAGTAGTAGCAAGTAGTAGCAGCAAGTAGTAGCAGCAAGTAGTAGCAGCAAGTAGTAGCAGCATGTAGTAGCAGCAAGTAGTAGCAGCAAGTAGTAGCAGCAAGTTGTAGCAGCAAGTAGTAGCAGCAAGTAGTAGCAGCAAGTAGTAGCAGCAAGTAGTAGCAGCAAGTAGTAGTACCAAGTAGTAGTAGCAAGTAGTAGCAGCAAGTAGTAGTAGCAAGTAGTAGCAGCAAGTAGTAGCAGCAAGTAGAAGTAGCAAGTAGTAGCAGCAAGTAGTAGCAGCAAGTAGTAGCAGCAAGTAGTAGCAGCAAGTAGTAGTAGCAACTAGTAGCAGCAAATAGTAGTAGAAAGTAGTAGCAGCAAGTAGTAGCAGCACGTAGTAGCATCAAGTAGTAGCAGCAAGTAGTAGTAGCAAATAGTAGTAGCAAGTAGTAGCAGCAAGTAGTAGCAGCAAGTAGTAGCAGCAAGTAGTAGCAGCAAGTAGTAGTAGCAAGTAGTATTAGCAAGTAGTAGTAGCAAATAGTAGCAGCAAGTAGTAGCAGCAAGTAGTAGCAGCAAGTAGTAGCAGCAAGTAGTAGCAGGTGAAGCAGCAGTAGTAGTAGTAGTAGTATCAGAAGCAGTAGCAGCAGTAGTAGTAGTAGTAAAGCAGCAGCAGTTTAATTAGGAGTAGTATTAGAAGTAGTGCAGTAATAGTAGTACTAGCAATAGTAGTAGTGTTGTTGTATTTATAGTAGGTAGCAGTAGCAGGAGTCAGAGTTGTAGTAAAGTAGTAGAAATAGTAGTAGTTCTACTAGTAGTAAAAGTAGTAGTTGTAGTGGCAGTGTGGGGGAGTGGGGATGGGGGCGGGCAAGGGGGTCTCATAAAAGGAAATTAAATTTGCTGATAACAGATAAGTTAATTTAAAACCACTGAAAACAGTTAACAGTTAGTCTAATAACAGTTGATATTTTTTCACAAAAACAGATAAAAAAATATAAATATCGTCAATAACAGGATAACAGAAATAACACTTACCTACCCCCCCCCCCCCCCCCCCCACACACACACAAACAAACATACACACACAAACCCCTCACCCCACTCCCTCAGTCGTAGTAGTAGTAGAAGCAGTGACAGTAGTAGAAGTAGTGGCAGCAGTAGTAGTAGCAGCAGCAGTAGTAGTAATAGTAGTAGTAGTGTATTAGTAGCAGGAGAAAAAGTAATAGTAAAGTAGTAGAAATAGTAGTAGTAGTAGTAATGGACGTTTAAATAGTAGTAGTAGTGTATTAGTAGTAGTATATGTAAGCCAAAGTGATAAATGACCCAATTCTTATTAAACAGAAGTTTGTTCCGGGGTGGGGGGAGTGGGGGAGGTGGGGGTGGGGGGTGGAATGCTGATATACTATTTGATTATAAATATACATGTAACTTTATTTAGAAACAAATAATGTTTTTTAAAGTTAAAACCCCATGATTATAGTTATTTCCTCATCATTCAATACAAAATAGCACTCTGGCTGGTTAAAAGTTAAAAAAACAAAAAAAAAACAAGCCTGATCTGGGGATCGAACCACAACCTATGGGTTTCGGGCTAATTTCACCCCTTTGAAAGTCGGTAGCGCAAAAGAGTCTCGTGAGCGAAAGTTTTAGTTCAGTGGATAGAGCACAGGCAGGACTTAAAATCAGAAGGTCGTGTGTTCGAGCCTTCGATCGAAAGAAGCTAACTTTTTTTTTTGGTAAAAATTCCTGTTACCTGTGTATAGGTACGATGTGCACTGGTCGATTTATGTTTTAATCATTAAAACATTTATGATCTATTCTTCAAAATAATTTTAAAACAAAATCAGGTTTTCAAATTATACCGATAAATGTTACATTCTAAAAGAATAACAAACAATAGAAGGGTGTTAATTCGCACAGGCAAACATTTATTCGATTTAACAACATAATTCAATGGCGATGATTCCGGTTCCTGCTCCTTGAATATTGGAGATCCTGTCCAATGTACCTTATGACATATGAATTGAACACAGAGCTATAAAGCTCTCACTTAGAGCTAGAAGTTGAAAAACACTGCGGGTTTAAACACTGTAGCTCTTTCACTGTTTATTGTCCGGAACTCATCACAGCCTATGTCCATCCTTCTTAGAACGGTACTACAAATTAACTAACAATAGCAATTGTTAAAATAATGTCCCACTGTACTATATCGCACTGTTATTACATAATTCATCATGACGCATATGGTTTTACTTGAAATATATTTTTCCGCTGTACTTCAGCCATATTTAACCCGTCGGTGCTGTTAAAGCTGTACAGTCCCTATTTTAACTGGTAATAACTCATGAATATGAATGAGTCACGTGTGAAGTAGTTTCAAATCGACGAACACCCCAAAAGTCGGTATATAAGGAGAAATCGATACGTAAAATTTCACCTAGATCTTCACCGCGTGCACGTCGCAGCGTGGGCACTGATGACACTCATGGTGTTTGTATAGGGGTCGCCTTGCCAGCCCTATACGCCATTACTAGTATGAGCACTTTATTCGCGTATTGTGGTCAATATACTAGTATTACTGAATTGGTTTGTCTCTTTTCAGTAGCTTGAGTGTCATTTGACCGAGAGTGAAGATGTCTCCTGCGTCCCGTCACAGCACACATCATCTGGTGGCTAGAAGTTTGAAGTCAGAAGTCCGGAGCCGAGAGCTACACCGCCACAGCGGATCAACGCCGAGGACGGAAGACTGAAGACCGAAGGCCATCGGGTGGTGTGTGCGGCGCAGGGGTCATACTGTGATGGGTGTGGCCCTAAAGGGTATCGTCCAGTAGCGTAGGCAGCACCACGTAGACGTCGTTCCAGACCCCCCACTTCACCGCCACAGCGACAACCACAGAGCGACAGCGACAACCATCTACATGCACACAACAGAAGCGACAACACAGCAGCAGCACCAGATCAACCAACATACTCAGCTAGAGAAGTCCAGACTCTATTGTGCCCATAACGACCAGGGTTCTCCAGGCGTTTTCGTTGGCGGAGGGACTTTAAAACTTCGAAATAACAACAACAACAACGTAAAATTTCACATTTTTATTTAGCCTCCGTACAGGTAACATCGATAAATATACGGCTCCAGAATATATGTGATAACAAAATAGTTGCCCGGAACGGGATTTGAACCACAGCCTTGCACTTGTAATTTTTGAAAGATGTACGCTGAACCTCTAGACCACTGCTATTTATTGGTATTTTGTAGCATTTTTAACACTAAATAGGCATTACGTAATAACAAGAGCGCGCACACAAACTCGTCAAGCGCTAAATAACAAGTCGAGATATGGTTGATTTGAGGCGAAGTATTAGTTTCATATTGATAAGATACAGTATTACACCAGGCAATGTTAATTTACACGTGCGACAATATGGACTGCATATTTATTGATCCATCATGAGTTGCGTTTAAATATGTTAAGTTATTTTGCCTCATAATATATGGTAGTTAGTATACTATTTTCTCGAGTAGCGTTGTAGTTCAGTGGTTAGAGCACAGGACTTGAAATCAGAAGGTCGTATGTTCGAGCCCCGAAAGAAGCTAACTTTTCTTTTTGTAAAAAATACTGTTACCTGTGTATAGGTACGATGTGCACTGGTCGATGTATATACAGTAAATGATTTCCTTCGCTATATTTGCTCGCTTAAATACCCGATTTCGACATGAGCTGGTGAACATGAAGTTACAAATAAAGACACGCCTACAAAGAAGAAATCGATTGATATAGGGACTCTGTAGCTTTAAGCATTGTCTATGGTAATACTACAATTACTGTAACTTTATATTAAAGTTCTTAATGACGTAGATGGGTGGGTGGGTGGGAAAAGCGACTTTACTGTTTGCCTGTCTGATTCGAATAACAGAAAAGCTTTTCTGCTCAGTACACGTCAGCGTATACGCGCATTGCACATGCAAACGAGTATATAACGCCCTCTAGGAACCGGTTAAAACCTGTATGACCAGGTTCATTGTAACTCGTCAAACTTTAAGTTATTAAAGAGACACTTTCATAAATTATTTTATGTTTTAATTCGCTCTGTTCAAACAAACATAAAACATTTATGATCTATTCTCCAAAATAATTTTAAAAAAAGCTCAGGTTTTCAAATTATACCAATAAATGTTACATTCTAAAAGAATAACAAACAATAGAAGGGTTTAATTCGCACAGGCAAACATTTATTCGAATTTTTAAAGAGCGGGTAAATTATCTAGAAACGCTTTAAATTCCCAAATTTAGAGTAATTATTATTTTTGTGTCGTCGCCTTCCATCAAATAACCATCTTTAGGGTGTTCGGATCTCCGTCTCCCGAGTTTTTTAACAAACGATCCCACATACCTTGATTTGCTATGCGATATGATTTCCTTTCCTTGATACAAAACTTTTGTTTTGATTTCTGAAATTAATATTTCTGATTCAAGACCGAGATTGAAACGTTCGAAATACGTTTCTAAGGATTTGCATGGACACCTGCTTTTATGTGTTCTCGCTATTACGACACAAGAACCTTTCTTATATTGAAACTATAATAACTAACAAGTTATACCAAATAAACGGTATTTAACGCATAAATATTTTCTATTTCGGCCCAAAACCGAATCCAAAAAGGTTTGTGTCCGACCGACACCGGATCGATTCAGTAAAACGTAAATACATAATGAGATGGCCTTACGCCGGGTCCATATTACATAACAAAAATAGTTGATGTGTCCTTTCGACACCAGCTCAGTGCGTTACAACTTTAAAATATGTCTTGCGTCGGCCCGACGCCGGATCCAAAACATGTTTGTGCCCGCCCGGCGCAGGATCGATACAATATAACGTAAATACATTCTGCGTCGGTCCGACGCCGGATCCCAAAAATGTTTGTGCCCGCCTGGCACCGGATCGATACAATATAACATAAATACTTTTTGCGTCGATCCGACGCCGGATCCAAATATGGTTTGTGTCCGCCCGACACCAGATCGATGCAATACAAAATAAATACATTCTACGTCGGCCTGACAAAATAATGACGGTGACCGCCCGTCACCTTATTGATACGATGCAAAATAATTACATTCTACGTCGGCCAGACGTCTGATCATAAAATGACAATATAGTAAGTGTGTCAGCCCGACACCGGAGGATACAATACAAAATAAGTACATTCTGCGTCAGCCTGACGCCGGATCCATAAAACGAATATAATGGCGGTGTCCGCACGACGCCGGATCGATACAATACAAAATAAATACAATCTACGTCGGCCTGACGTCGGATCCATAAAATGACAATATAGTGATTGTGTCCGCCTGACTCCAGATCAGTGCGATACAGCAAAATTATTACTTGCGTCGGCCCGACGCCTGATCCAAAAAATGATTGTGCCCGCCCGATACCGGATCGATACAATATAACAGATACTTTCTGCGTCGGCCCGACGCCGGATCCAAACAATATTTGTGCCCGCCCGGCACCGGATCGATACAATATCACATACATCTTGTCTGCGTCGGCCCGACGCCGGATCCAAAAAATGGTTCGTGTCCGCCCGACACCGGATCGATACAATACAAAATAAATACCTTCTACGTCGGCCTGACGTCGGATCCATAAAATGACAGTAAAGTGACTGTGTCCGCCCGACACCGGATCGATACAATACAAAATAAATACAATTTACGTCGGCCTGACGTCGGATCCATAAAATGACAATATAGTGATTGTGCCCGCCCGGCACCGGATCGATACAATATAACAGATACTTTCTGCGTCGGCCCGACGCCGGATCCAAAAAATGGTTTGTGTCCGCCCGAAACCGGATCGATACAATACAAAGTAAATACATTTTACGTCGGCCTGACGTCGGATCCATAAAATGATATTATAGTGACTGTGTCCGCCCGACACCGGATCGATACAATACAAAATAAATACAATTTACGTCGGCCTGACGTCGGATCCATAAAATGACAATATAGTGATTGTGCCCGCCCGGCACCGGATCGATACAATATAACAGATACTTTCTGAGTCGGCCCGACGCCGGATCCAAAAAATGTTTGTGCCCGCCCGGCACCGGATCGATACAATATAACATACATATTTTCTGCGTCGGCCCGACGCCGGATCCAAAAAATGGTTTGTATCCGCCCGAAACCGGATCGATACAATACAAAGTAAATACATTCTACGCCGGCCTGATTTCGGATACATAAAATGATATTATAGTGACTGTGTCCGCCCGACACCAGATCGATACAATACAAAATATATACATTCTCCGTCGGCCTGACGCTGGATCCAAACAATAACAATATAGTGATTGTGCCCGCCCGACATAGGATCGATACAATACAAAATAAATACAATCTACGTCGGCCCGACGTCGGATCCATAAAATGACAATATAGTGATTGTGCCCGCCCGGCACCGGATCGATACAATGTAACATACATATTTTCTGCGTCGGCCCGACGCCGGATCCAAAACATGGTTTGTGTCCGCCCGACACCGGATCGATACAATACAAAATAAATACATTCTACGTCGGCCTGACGTCGGATCCATAAAATGATATTATAGTGACTGTCCGCCCGACACCGGATCGATACAATACAAAATAAATATATTCTGCGTCGGCCTGACGCCGGATCCATAAAACGACAAATAAATACATTATTCATCCATAAATCAATATAGTGACTGTGTCCGCCCGACACAGGATCGATACAATTCGATACAATACAAAATAAATATACTCTGCGTCGGTCTGACACCAATCCATAAAACGACAATATATTAAATGTGTCCGCCCGACACCGGATCGATACAATACAAAATAAATACATTTTACGTCGGACTGACGCCGTATGCATAAAATTACAGTATAGTGACTGTGTCCGGCGCCCGACACTGGGTCGATACAATACCAAATAAATGCATTCTGCGTCGGCCTGACGCCGGATCCATAAAAATACAAAATTGTAGCAGTGTCCGCCCGACACCGGTTCGATACAGTACAACATAAATATGGTCTGCGTCGGCCCGACGACGGATCCATAAAATGACAAATAGTAATTATTCTGGCGCAGTTTTTTAGAATACGTGAGCCATTTAACCGACTTGTTCTTAACCAAACGCATTAATTACTGGTTTTGCTGCTTTAATTTCTCTAAAGTTAGAAAAAATAATGTTTTAACGCGTTTACTTCTGACCATGCTTTGTGGAAGATTGAACTGACGCTCCGCATGCTGTGTTGCTATCATCTGAATAAACTATAGTCTGGCAGCGAGAAACATTACCCTGTTTTCGGATGTTCAGATTGTCTACTTTATTCTACCAAAATAGCAATTCCTCAATATAGGGATCGTCACTGTTTAATTTAAATAAGTGATCCCAAGGAGATATATACGTACGAGGGTCATTCAATAAGTCTGTTGTATTTCCAACTTCATGAATAGAACAGTTTACCTACAGTAGTGCAGGCCATAAAGTACCGCACCTTACCGTCTGTATATTCCGTACAATAACTGAACCTATTGGAAACAGCAGGTACTCTGGTACGGAGATTGTAGGAGCTAATAATGATTATATATGAAGATGAACGTTGTTTTATATCATTTATAAAAACACTAATTGTATATTAAATATCTCCCATTAAATGTTAGGATGTAATATAAACACATAGCTGGTGTAAAAAAAGTCCCCTATCGTACACAGAGATATAATATTACGTTTCTGTCGTTCCAGAGATTACGCATGTCTTTGATCGAACCCTTCTTTCTGTTCATCATTTATTATATCATTGACTTGTAACATACATGGATATAAAAATACAGTCTACTATCATGGTTAGTACTATCTATCATCAAGAACATTTTCTCGATTTGCTTCTCTATAATATGACAAAATATATCACAAGAGAGGCTGTTTCAATTTTTACAATAATTTCGTTAATTATCCCCATGTAGACGGGGATGGGGCCAGAGTAACATTTTATCGGGTATGTGTTTCTGAACCTATTTGTTGTTGTTTTTAAGCTTGTTATCGAGTTGAGGACTTACATATTTGTAACATCTGTACAAAGCTACTCCTTCAGTTTTGCCGTTACCATAATCTTCGAAAAACGTTTGCGCAATTTTATTATCGTAACCCTGATCTACTTTTAAAATGCTAAATTAATTTAAGAACTGTTCTGCGAGAATGACTTCTATTGAGACGCGAATTATAAAACTTCGTTAGTTCCTTGGTCATGATCTCTTTCACACAATATTTATCAAATTTGTAAGGACATTTATCAAAATAGGTTATAACCCTATCATCATGCAACGCACTGTATGTTAAAGTTTACTGTTCGCCACTATGCTTTCCTCTTTGATTGTGTGATAATCCGACGGATTGTGGACCCTATGTTGACGTCTACCTAACACCTGAGAAGGAGGGTAAAGTTTAATGTTTGTCTCCAATCTTGCCTTGTAACGCCCTTAACGGCTAGTCTCTTGTTGCTCTCGCAAGACTGAATAATTACTCTATGGCTTTCTAGGTTTTTGTTTTTATGTACATGATGTATGTATGATCATCCTTGGTTTTCGCCTGTATCACCAATTAATGTTAGTTTGTTAGAGGATATAATCTGGCGGGTATATCCCTATTTACACTGTCCCGTCTTGGAATGTGGATGTATATAGGGATAGGTTTAGTGCACCCTAACAAATAATAATGTTTTTGGATGAAGTTATTAGCTGTGTATGTGCAACTATATTCGACATAATAATATTTTAATAAGTTATCTTTTATGTGGCAAGAATTGTATATGATTTTTTTTTTCTTTCTAATTCTTTAAATTATATGTTGTGTACAATGTCAATGTTTATATAACATGTTGCAAACTATTGTGAAAACAAGAAATCTGAAGTAGATTGATAGCGTCAAATTAGGTCACACATTAAGTACACCATGTGATCATATGATAACAATGAAGATTGTTAATTCCGTGAAACACCCTCAGTGAATGGAGTTGTTATATTGCACAGAGATTAAACAGGTATCTCATTGTTTTGGACAAATAGTTTACTGAATTTCATATAAACACATTATTTTATACATGCTATTATTAAATTTATTTTGCAAAAATATATGAACAAAATGTTAAATGTGTTTGTTTTACTAAACTGAAGAAAAACAAAGATACAGTACACCGAAAGTAAATGAACATTTTGTCAAGTAGTAAATACATTAGTAATAAACTAAATATTTGTTCAAAGCTTTATTACTTAATATTTATAAAGTATGCAAAAGCACCTTAGAGAATATAATTTGTAATTATATTTCACTTTCGTTTTTAATTTGTCATGATCACGTTTTAATTTACACACACTAAACTCTCAAAGAAAATACATTACAATCATGATATTTTTCAAGTCATATTGTGGTTATATTCCATTTGTGTTATTTCTTTCAGCTGAACTCATCCTTTCTCAAACTGTTTGCATGAGAGCAAATTAATATATTGCGAGCAAGCTGGCTGCGACACTCAATATATAAGGTAAGTTGGAGTGCAATGTGAACACGAACATTCGCAATATGTCCGATTAGTAAAAACAAGTGATCTTTCATTATATATATCTGTTCGCGCATACTTGCGTGAGTGTGTGTATGCGTGTGTGTCTGTGTGTGTGTTATGTAATAAAAGTACATGAAGATGCTGATGCAACACTCAATCATTTGGAAATGCCATTGCAATTATGAATAATGGTTTTGTATGCATGCAGTCTCGTTGAAACTGCATATACATTGGAGAGACACTTGATGTAGTTGAATAAGTCTGGGAGTATATACTATTCTGAAACATTGTTTAATTCGTCTCGCTTGATGCTACGGCGATTTTATATCCATTTTCCACACCACTCCACTCACTCTCCACTCTGTAAATCCTTTATCGTTCTTTCATATGTTATGTGCCGATCAAGAAACACATATAGCCGTAGGACTCATACATTTACATAACAGTGTTCTGTGATACATCATGTGTGTGCTACAAATAGACGCATTGGTTGGTCATGGGTGTATCAGGTCAGATACCGCTATTGATTTAAGGCTTCTGATTGGTTGAAAAAAGTATAGGGTCTATTTGGGTATATAGCCAGATTGTAAGGTAGATTCTTGTTATAAAATTACCCAAATCATAACAAATCCCCATAAAACATCAAACACTTATATTTCCAACATAAAACATATTCATTTAGAATATTTTGACTGAAATTTTCATTTTTATGGGTACAATTGTACAGAGGATATATTTGAAAAAGGTAAAACGTGTTTACTGCCATTTCGAGGATGCCCACCTTCAGTGAAGTATTAGAGGAATGAAAGCATTACATTACCCCCAATTTGCTGGTCATTTTGAGTGTCTCTAATACAGTTCTGTAAAATACGTTTTTTCATCCGTTCAGATATAGGAATAGGGGTTGTAAGATAAAAGGCTGTAATGGAAGCCTATGGGAAATGCAATAGTGGTATCGGACCTAAAGATAGATTTTGCATAGGGTAAAAGTAAAAGTATACTTCCTTTTTTCTGACACATTGACTTGAAAGTGAGAAAAACGTTGATTTTTTGTGTATTTTGACATTTCTTATAACTATTTTAGTGATTTTCTAATAGTTGAACATTTTATAATGCAAAATAGGTAATTTAAATTAGGTTTTTAAGGATTATGGACACAAAATAAGCCATACCTTTCACCTGGTATACACAATGGGTCTGTAATGTACATGTTTGACACACTGTTAGGTATATTTAGTAATGTGTATCCATTTTTGAGGGTTTTGCATACATTGTTGGCAAAAGTGTCAGAAAGCGACATTCTATATCAGTCCGCAAAGCTTCTAGCTGCTTATGTCTATTTTGAATAAGATGTTGGAGTAAACTCTGACTCTGAGTTCATCGCTTCATTAAGTTTAGTGGCCATATAAAATGTTGTATGCGGTTTAATACATTTGACAAATTAAATTATTTAGTTGACCTTTTCTATGTTTTTTGAAAGTTTTGTTTTACCAAACCCCCTTCATTTTAATGAATTTTCATGGATCTGTACTGTAAACTGTGCTTATTGGTTGCATGGATGCATGGAAATAATCTGTAGAGATGGTACAAACAATATCTAACACAAAATGACATTAAATAGCACAGTTACAGGCAATATTGTGTAATGAGCATATTGTAAAATATGGTCCTAAAAATAGAGTTGGGGAGGATTGTCTCAGAATTAGTTTTTGTCATTTTTAAACTGAACATTTGCTGTTTCTTGATGTTTTCACATATATAAACTGCTAAATATATATGTATATATATATATAGTGTTACTATATATCCATGATAATTCGAAACAATTTACAGATCTAAATCAAACTCAGTATCAGACAATTGTTTTTAAATTAGTATAGAACACAAACAACAAATACTCCCGATAATTACTTCTCCTTTCAGTGCACTAACCAAATATAATTACAAATATATAAGCTTGCATTCCCACCCGATAAAATAGTAAAGAATCGCAAAGAGGCAAAGTCTTCAGGCCTAAATATGTATATCAGTAAACCGCAATGTTACAACAACGAGACAGAACGCACTTCTATGGATAATTGTTTATGCATAAAGAAAACTGATAAGGTGGGTGACAACAGCATGATTCATGATGTGTACCTCGTACTTCAAGCATCGTACTTCTACTAACTACTTTGTGAATTTATGTTAAATCAGTTGGAATGTTCCAATCCAGGGTATACTTTATAAATATTAAATCAGTTGAAATGTTCCATTCCAGAGTATATCCTGTACTCCACTAAGGAAAGACTCCTAACCTTAATTCCATTCCTTTCTTTAGATCCTGTCCGCCAATGTTCTACGATATGTACGCCAGCTATCTTTGATAGGTATGCTAGCTGTCTGTGACATGTATGCCAGTTGTCTTTGGTATATATGCGAGAGGTCTGTGATGTGTATGCCAGCTGTCTGTGATATGTATGCCAGTTGTCAGTGATACGTATGCCAGCTGTCTTTGGTATGTATGCCAGAGGTCTGTGATAAGATGTCATCTGTCTATGATATGTATATAGAAAAGGTTATAAGTCCAACAGGACGACTTGCATTCACAGAATACTGTCACTCCAAGAAGTTACAACGTAAAGGTGATTCAAAAAGTACATCACAAACACATTCAGTAAAAAAGCACATCACAAACATATAAGGGTTGAAAACAGGGGTACCGCACTGGAACGGTCAGTAGCAAAAGAGACCAGAGGGGAGTTTAAACCGGTTCATGGTTGCACCAAACCCTCACTTTGTCATCATCCCTAAACAACACGACAGTGTAAATACAAATAATTCCCGTCGAAAATAATCCCTCACATGTGATTTATGTCAGCTGTCTGTGATATGTATTCTACCTGTCTATGATATATATGCCAGCTGTCTATGATATGTAACTCAGATGTCTTTGATATGTATATCATCTGTCTATGATATGTATACCAATTGCTTATGATATTATGCCAGCTATCTATGATAGGTACGCCAGCTGTCTATGATATGTACGTCAGCTGTCTTTGACATGTATGTCAGCTGTCTATGGTATGTACGTCAGCTGTCTTAGTTATGCACGTCAGCTGTCTTTGATATGCACGTCAGCTGTCTTTCATATGTATTTCAGCTGTCTATGGTATGTATGTCAGCTGTGTTTGCTATGAATGTCAGCTCTCTTTGATATGTACGTCAGCTGTCTTTGCTATATATGCCACTTGTCCGTGATATGTATGTCAGCTGTCTATGATATGTATGCCAGTTGTCTGTGATATGTACGTCAGCTGTCTTTGCTATGTATGCCAGCTGTATATGATATGTATGTCGTCTGTCTTCGAGATATGTATGCCATCTGTCTTTGATATGCATGTCATCTGTCTTTGATACGTATGCCAGCTGTCTATGATATGTATGCCAGCTGTCAGCGATATGTATGTCATCTGTCTTTTATATGTATGTCATCTGTCTTTGATATGCATGTCATCTGTCTTTGATACGTATGCCAGCTGTCTATGATATATATGCCAGCTGTCCGCGATATGTATGTCATCTGTCTTTGATATGTATGTCATCTGTCTATGATATGTATGCCATCTGTCTTTGACATGTATGTCATCTGTTTTTGATACGTATGCCAACTGTTTTGGATATGAATGCCGACTGTACATGATAGGTATGCTAGTTTTCCTGTATATGTATATCAGCTGTCGATATGTCATCTGTCTATAATATGTTATTTGACTTGGTCGTGCATGGTAAGTGTTCATGAAGTAAAACCGAAGCCAGATATAAGACAAACAAAATTTCACGAATTAATAATATTAAACATTAATTATTATCATTTCAGGTTGCAATACCGACCGAGTAACAGTTTTAGATTATACATACCCAAACAGTCTAACAGATAACATTTCTAACTTGATAACGTAGCTACACTAGATTACAATTTGTCCTATTTATTTTAACAGAGGTTATCAGGTTCTCATCATGTGATTTGTTATTACGTGTCTCCTCAATTATCCGCTAAGTCGTGTTTTTGTTTACTTTAATATAAACGTTTAACATGTTTAACTAGAGATAATCAAATATTATCCTATCCTATATATCCTATGAAATGTATATATGTGTCAACAAATGTCATTTACACGTGTGTCTAAGTAAGAGGCCTTTCTGATAAATAAAAGTTGTAAACACCTTCCTCTTTTTTTAAACAAATAAATTAGTTCGGCTTATGAACAATGAATAACAATGAATTACTCAAATACGTCATGATATTTTACAGCTATAAACACATTTTATTAATGTTGCAACAAAGAAATTAGTTTGACTTATGAAAAATGAATCTATAGATGTATTTGCCTTTACAAAGTTAATTTCTGACTGCAGTTATATTCGTTTACATGACATGTAATAATTCATCCGAGTAGTATCGTAGTGAGTTAGTTACTTTGTTAGTTTGTGTTGTAATGTACCATGTATCTTCTGTTATGTAAATTTAAACGTTAATATTTTATATGATGATTGTTATGCCAGAGACTCTGTGTGCCCAGCCCCTACCCCATCCTAAAATCAGACAAGCATAGTTGTTACCTATGTGTGCAACATTTTAGTGGGCGCACTGCCGTTATTCATCATTATATTTAACGACTAACATATTCTGATCAAATATCATATACAAAACAAAATCCGTGAGTTCATAACACACAATACCCTTTCGCTCAATTGTTCACGCCCGAAATCATGGTGATACAATATGTTTTCAGTTCAGGGCTGGATTCAAATTTCAAGTTTAAAATATGCCACGATAAGCTTTGTTTTTTAGATAAGCGTGTAACACGATGTAACGTACCCTAAAATTGGGGGCGGTGAAGACTGAAACAAATCACAGCTGAAATGATTTATTTGGCGCTTCCTTTAAATACAAAATATATTCCTATTATTCTCCAAATATGAGAGTTGATGTGCCTCTCAACCAGAAGTTGATCTGGAATATATGCATTCGTCTTTGATAAAGATATGTATACAAAATGCATATACCTTTAATCTGAGAATATTTTTGTCAGCATATGCTTTACTTTTTAAAATTAAATGATTAGACAAATTTACACGGCATTTAAACATGAAACGCTCGTGAGTTGTATATAACATAAAATAGCAAATTGTGTGAGCTTTGCACGTACCAGTTTCATAAAAGTAGATATAAAAGTCGAACCCCAGTCAACCAAAAACACACACAGGAACAAACAATACTTACAAAGATGAATATAAGGCGAGATATGACATCACAAACCTAAAAGTGTTGACAATAGGGATACCTACTTCAGTCTTACCCTATTGTCATCCCTGTAAATAACGATATCTCCGCCAGGTTACATTCATAAAGTTTATATGTTGAAGTTGGTCTCGTGATAGGTTTATTTTGTCTAATAGAAAAGTAGTCACTTGAGATCCATCTTGCTTTATTTCTAGTACGTGTATGCATAATATAATTTCCTGTTATGAGTTAGGTAATAAAACCGAATTGGACGATTGAATTCGTTGAAGTTGATTTGCTGATGTCACAAGTTAATCAATATAAATATGGTATCTACTCAGCTTGCCTACATAAGCCTCATGTGTTGAATAAATATCTTAATAACGGTATATGTAATTTGTCTCATGGCATATTTTAACAGACTTTTTATAGTTTAACCAGGTCGTTCGTTTAATAATTGAAGAGGTTGTGATAAGTGTACCCAATATTTCACATTCATACATGAGGTTACTCGCTTAAGTGTGATCAATGTGGTCTAAATGCTATTTTAGAATCTACATTTTCGAAACATTTAGTGAGCTCGACACAATACAGACTTTCATGCAGAAACACTTGTAAACATATTAAAACGTGTAAATATATTGGTAAACCCATGTATTATTGATAATTATGAGTCTGTCATTTTCAGCAAATTCTATCCATATGTCAGCTGCTTACATTTTAATATGTGGTTACATATATCTATGAAAAATATTTCAATTTGAGTTTTCACCAGATATTCGCGAAAATGTTATCGAAGTCTTTAAAACCACCGCAGGCTATCTAGTTCAAATTTTAAACATAGACAAGCCTTTATTTTATAATATGGTTACTACTACCGTCCTTAAGGAGCTCAATTTAGAACAGCTTTCTATTCCGGTTCTGAAGCGTCTTTCTGTCACAAACAACCATTGTTTCTGATCGACTATTTCTGGCATTGTTAACTGGACCCTTTTTGAAGGGAAGACACTTTTTTCGAAGGATTTTCTTTTCCTTTGTTCTTGTTTTACTACTCATGGAACTTTTATAAATTATTCAATTTGAAAATTGATATGTCAACTTTTTTTCTCACGTCATACCCTTTTTGGTCTGACAATCGTCAACCATATTGTAAATACATTCAGTGTCAACAATACTAAACTATGTCAAACTAGTCCATAACAAGACCATAAGCTGATAATACATGTAATATATATATATTATAGCTCTTGGTAGAGGACCAAAGCTTATGGTAAATTCCAAATATTAAACCTGTGGCTTTTGTGGATTCAGTGAAGAATCTTTTGAAGTTTTTTCCCATATATGTCGACATAAAACATGTGATCCCTGCGGCGGGTCCAGATACCATTTGAACAAACTTGGTAGAGGAATATAAGCTTATAATAAATACAAAATATTAAACCTTTGGCTGTCGTAGTTTCAAAGAAGATTTTTTAAGTTTCCCCTTTTATAGGTCTGTCAAAAATGTGACCCTGTGTTAGGGCAAAATATTACCTCAGGGTGACCATTTGAACATAATAATAATAATAACAATAATAATAATAATAATTTCTTTATTTAAGGAAGGCTATGCATATAAAATACATACACTTATTTTCAATGTGGCCAATTGATCATGCAATATATGAGAGCTCTGTGCCTTGTGGTTTCGGAAAAGATTTTTCAAATGTTCCAATGTAAGTCTATGTAAAACATGCAAAATCTCTATATACAAACTTTTGAACCCGGGGCGCGGACATTTTTGACTGCGGAGATATCAAACAATCGTGATAGTCCAGGGGTTGGCGATCATTAATATAGAAAAATTATAGCAATCTGTTGAGTGGCTCTTGAGAAGAAGGTTTTTTAATGTTTTGATATTTTATGGTAATGGCGGTCATCTTGGATGTCATGTTGACCTAATTTTAACAAAATTTGAAGTAATTGACATCAGGTTTATCCAAGTGAAGTTTGATCAGGCTGTTTCAGAGGAGATGTAGTTTACACTTGTTGACGGACGGACGTACAGACGAGAGCGACGTTGTGCACATTTTTCTTAGTGGGGATAGTCCTGCATGCGTACGGACAGCACTTAGTGGGTTATTGTATCAATGTTTGGATGTCGTGGGGTTTATTCATATAACCCCACAAAATAATAATATTTTAGAACCTCAAAGTGTCATTTTGAACAAGTATAATAGTGAAATGACCCCAGAAGATATACATAAACTGAAAAACAACCCCATTGTGTAACCTGCGAACGGACGACCTCATTCCATAATACGCCCAGCTTGTTTTCAACCGAGCGTACAAAAAGAAACTAGGTCTATGAATGAAACGTGTAAACTGATTTATATATATAGAGTACGATCGATAACGACAAGGTCATTTAACATACACCACGTGATACTTGATCCACGTAGATCGTCAACCTCAGTAAAGGAAGTTTAATTGAATTGGATTTTATAGTCGCACCAACAGCTAAGGTCATATGGCGACTTTCCAGCTTCCATTGGTGGAGGAAGACCCCAGGTGCCCCTCCGGGCAATTTTCGTGCACGGGCGGGCACCTGGGTAGAACCACCGACGTTCCGCAAGCCAGCTGGATAGCTTCCTCACATAACGATTCCTAGGCCCCTGAGGGATCGAACCTACAGCGGTGAGGGGCCAGTGATTTCAAGTCAGAGACGTTAACCACTCGGCCACGGACGCCCCAAAGGAAGTTTAATATAAACGACTAAACAGTTATATCATTATTTTGACTAATGCATTTACTAAACTAAATTTAAACACGTCTTATAGATTGAACTATTTAATTATGTTTGACATGCAATTACTGCGAATGTTAAGTGAAAGCTCGTTTTCTTTTTTCTTTATTTTCTAACAATATTTGTACAGTTATTCTATTTAATATATATTTGCAAACGGATAACGTGGTATTTTTAGAATTGATTAATGTTTTCACTTTCGTTTTCACTTTGTATTGTCGTAATCATGTTAAAACTTGCTCTCAGCAATGCAAGCAATCTCCGTCACAGTCCGGCTAATAAGTTTACATTTTTTATTTAATTTTATTCATTTATATGTATAAGCACGCAATAGGAATCTTAACTCCATGAATGTTTTAGCATTACCTTAAATCTAGATATAACAAAGACCACTACAAGCATGACAAGTAAAATATAAGTGTATAGATAATTATCTATTAATCCCATTATTAGTAGTATAGCATTGATTATAATGACACATTCTGGATCCTTAATATTGTTTCATATAAATAAGTCATTGTATATAGCGTAAAACATCCTGCACATTCGTCGAATGATACAATTTAATTAACACGCGAAACCGACATAAACCGTGGGAATTGGATCATAGTAATTACCGATTTTTTTGACAGTGCATACTAGGCTTATTTGCATACTTATCTATATGGTATATCGAAAATATAAAATGGTGTTATTCCACTCCCACACCGTAATTTATGTGATAAAGTAATATACTCAGGGTCCGCAATGAAAACGCCCCACAAAACAAATCCTTTTAAAAGTTAGAATTTGAGGCATTTTGCACAAAATATGATATATTCCATATAACGAGTTGACATTTAACATGTTTTTACGTGCATATATGGATTTAGTGCATTGGTGTTATGCACGTGCATTTCCGGTTTTCTTCAGTTACATCAGACAAAGAAATCGTTTCCTCAAAACCATTCTGTCAGACGTCCAGTAATAAAAGGGCCAGTAAAACCAAATGGAATTTATTTCGAGACAGATTATTGCAACTTGAAATTTAGTGCAACAGTTTTTTTCTTTATAAGTATCAATAGTAAACAGTGTTAAATGACAACGCAAATAACTGCATAACTGCTTGACATAAAAGCCTACCAATAAGCATGTGAGATAAGTTAGGTATCAAGATTCAATACGTAAAATATAGAAAATATTGGTTCAGCAGTTTTATTCCAAATGGTTTGAGAAATATCTAACATCATAAACATATGGAGTTAATGGTGCGTTTTCATTGACCGCCAGTATATATCTAATCATCGAGAACTTCAATGTTTTCCATTATTTTACATTATAACGAAGTTGATCACTGTAAAACAAGGGTAGTGTTATATAATCAGGGACCATGTGATATGCATTGTAAACTTGCAATAAGAGATATTTGAAGAAAAACATCTTCGTTAATATTTAAGATCGTTTGTAATCATACTAGCAAATCCTAAATATTAAACGTTTGATTTTGTGCACGAGTGTATATTTGTGCTGGAGGGTAAAATCCCTCAACAGAAAACATAACACGCAAAATATATTTTCCTAAATTTGGTTCTTGTCTGGTCATAAATATTAATATAACAGCGGCCTATTGATATGAAAAATGCATAGTCACACTGCATTCTGTAATCCGAATATTTACTTAACGCTCTTCAAGATACGTCAACATCTTATATAACAATAACATTTGCCTTCAAAATCTGAAGGCAAAACGACGATACGATATCTCTTTCAATTGAAAGAGGACATATATAATTATACACTGTCAGTATGTTTCGATATAAGGCATGTTCTAATTTTCTTTGCAACACTGATATATGTAAACTCAGTAGACGCAAATTGATATAATAAATGATTGCATACGTTGATGAATCATTTAAGCATATATTTCGTAACTTAAAGACATTAATTGTATACGTCCTAAACAAAGTTGACTTAGGGTCTCACTATGAAACATGCACGCCTCAGTTCTATATAGTTAATAAGGATGAAATTACTATTGTAAGGCACTTTCCTTGTTTAATCCATGATCTATAGCAGTTAAGAGCGCAATGGAGAAATGTCTTACACACAGAAATAAATAATACAAAAAAAGAAGTTGTGGAAGCCACGTAATTATTGTAGGTACATTGACAGACAGACAGACGGAGAGAGAGAGAGAGAGAGAGAGAGAGAGTGAGAGAGAGAGAGAGAGAGGTGGAAAAAGAGTTGACGGAAATTAAGAATAAAATGGGTAAATAATACAAAAAAAAAGTTGTGGAAGCCACGTAAATATTGTAGGTACCTTGACAGACAGAGAGAGAGAGAGAGAGAGAGAGAGAGAGAGAGACAGGTGGAAAAAGAGTTGACGGAAATTAAGAATAAAATGGGTGCGCACAAAAAATATGGCACGTGCATTGAAAGGGACTGGAGACGATATGGAAAAATAATGGTTTTCAATCCAAATACGAGTAAAAACATCAGAAATTGTTTCAGTTGCAAATTCAAAATGCATATGCAATAAACTAGGCACAATAAACGAATGATTTAACTATTGTCAATGACGACTTTTTGCTAACTTTTGGTAAATACATTATTGATAATAGTTCATATGATGCTGGAAGGTTATAGTAACTTCGTGTTTTGTGATCTAACTATACATTATTTATTAGTAAGTACCGCTACTAGCAATATGAACCCCATACGAATTATATTGATGAATTTACAACAAAAATACACACAGTCGTCGTGTTTAACAGTCCAAACACTTTCATAAAAAATTATTTAAACAAACTTAATATTTTGCTTAGGTAATGCATGTGCACATTTCCTATGATGAGGATTATTTCTTGTATTTGCAATGGCGCCAATTACACTTCCAGATCACCTCCAGTCCCTTTAACTGAAGCGTACCGATCGATAGTAACGCCTATTTATAACTTAACCAGCAGCTGCATCGTCAATTCCGTGAAGCGCCCTCAGACAAGGAAGTTAGTTAAGAGGACTAAACAGGTGTTTATGTTGATCAATATAATATTTGTTTTAAATTATATTAAAACCACGCTTTTGTCATAATTGTATACATTTTTTATATTTCAGTTGATTAGTTTTGTTTAACAATTCATCCTGACATTAATGTTATGTGTTTTAAAAAATGTGTTTAAAAAAAAAACGCGAACTTTAAAATAGCATTATTATGTTAATATTAAAGCCTCGTGTATAACTATATATTTATTATTTTAATAATATCAAAATATATAATATAATTTGTGATGGTCAAATGTATACATTTATCCGCAAATTAGTATTAATACAGCGTAAACAACTTTCGTTTTAGATTAGTGGGATCATATCATCTTTAAACTTGAGTAGTGTTACTTGTTTCAAGGCTTTTTTCTTTCGCTACCCACAGTATGATTATACTTAAATGATTCTCTGTCGCTCTCCCACTCTCCCCAAACACATGTACATATATGATATGTACCTAACCAAATGAAATGAAACGATTCAGGTACCTATACTCTATGCTTTAAAACACATTTTTGTACTGAATACTTGTATTATGCTTATGATGATGTCTTTTTCAAATAAAACATCTTTAGAATAATAAACCGACTTTGTTTTACTTACAAAACAGTGTTTGAGAAAGTTCAGACCGAAAAAAGTATCCTAATTGTATTAAAGTAAATTGTGAACACTTAATGAAGACCTAGGACTTGATCTACAAAATATGGTTTATCTAAATGACATACTTTGGGATCTCTCTCACTTTGCTTTTTTATAAAGAGCCATGTAACCTACTTTTAGGTAAATTTAAAAGCAGGCTATCAAGTTACGTTCAACTTGACCTTCTGGTTCATTGACACATTTTTAGAATGGGGCTAATGGTGTGGTTATTTCTTCTGAAAATATAGAAGTACCTTGCCAATCCATAGTTATATATTTTTAATTAACAGGTCGCACACTTATGTTGTACATGTAGATCATATGACAGACTGGTTATGGATAATCCACACCCGTTACTAATACTGTCTGCCCATATTTAAAGTAATAAAGATGCTGACCATGGAATGTATACACCCAAAAAGCCTAGGGCCTCTTTTCAAACTGTGTTAACATGGTAACAATTTCAATTTGTCTTTCCAAAGAATGCAGGTCCATATTCTGTGACTTTCAGACCGAGTACGTCAGCGAGTCAGTGAGTCGCAAAAACCAACTTTTAAGTCTTTATATATTGTAAATATACATTTCGACCTTCCTGAGAAGTGTACTTTACAACGGTAATCATAACCCACATCAAAACTTTAATTCAAAGACTGACATTGAATGCGGGTGGCCTACAAACAGAGTACAGCAATACATTATTCATGCTACACAGGAAAAATGTTGTGACATGTGCCACATATGAGTTACTTTCTTATTATTTGCATATTTCTTTCATATATACATCATGTTATTTACATGTGTCACATATGTACCACATATATTTTTCATGTTAAAATTATACACGTATGAAATATATACATATGTATTTCAGATGAAATTATTATGCATAACATACATAAAGTATTAATAAACAAAAAAATTGTAGAATATTGTAGAAAATGGTTTAAAGCTACAGAGTCCCTATATCAATCGATTTCTTCTTTGTAGGCGTGTCTTTATTTGTAACTCAATGTTCACCAGCTCATGTCGAAATCGGGTATTTAAGCGAGCAAATATAGCGCAGGAAATCATTTACTGTATATACATCGACCAGGGCACATCGTACCTATACACAGGTAACAGTAATTTTTACAGAAAAAAAAGTTAGCTTCTTTCGGGGCTCGAACACACGACCTTCTGATTTCAAGTCCGGTGCTCTATCCACTGAACTACAACGCTACTTGAGAAAATAGTATACTAACTACCATTTATTATGAGGCAAAATAACTTAACATATTTGAACGCAACTAAAGATGGATCACTAAATATGTAGTCCATATTGTCGCAAATGTAAATTAACACTGCCTGGTGTAATACTGTATGTTATTAATATGAAACTAATAATTCGCCTCAAATCAACAAAATCTCGACTTGTTATTTAGCGCTTGATGAGTTTGTATGCGCGCGCTTGTTATTACGTAATGCCTATTTAGTGTTAAAACTGCTACAACATACCAATAAATAGCAGTGGTCTAGTGGTTCAGGGTACAACTTTCAAAACTTACAAGTGCAAGGCTGTGGTTCACATCCCGTTCCGGGCAATTGTTTTTTAATCACATATATTTTGGAGCCGTATATTTATCGATGTTACCTGTACGGAGGCTAAATAAAAATGTGAAATTTTACGCATCGATTTGTCCTTATATACCGACATTTGGGGTGTTCGTCGATTTGAAACTACTTCACACGTGACTCATTCATATTCAAGAGTTATTACCAGTTAAAATAGGGCGTGTACAGATTTAACAACCTGTTTAAGTTAGTAAAAATAGTTTCATATGTATTACACATGTGTTACTTTCATATGAAATACATATGTGGAATACATATGTATCACATATGTAAAACATACGAATTTCATGCCTAGATATTTTTCCTATGATTATATAACCTGCAAATATGTTTTGCCATAAGAAATAAATGTTTACATGTTTAATTATATTTCCATTTATTTACAGATAAGCTGAAACATGGCAAAAGCAAGTTCCAAGTGTTCCCATGTTTTGGTAGCCGCGTTCGATTTCGGCACAACATACAGTGGCTATGCGTTTTCATTCCATGATGACCCAATGAAGATCCAAACAAACCAATGCTGGGTTGCCGGGTCTGAACAGCTGATATCGCTGAAAACACCAACGTGTGTGCTACTAAAGCCGAATAAAGAATTTGACTCGTTTGGTTATGAGGCTGAAAACAAGTTCGCCAACCTCGCCGAGGACGACGATCACCACGACTGGTACTTGTTCAGAAGGTTCAAAATGTTACTGCATAACAACAATGTAAGTGATAAAAGATGGTATTATATAAATATTGCATCCTTCGCCTCGGTCGACATTATTTTCCTCAGGCTGACAATATCCACTGTCACCCTCACTGGGATGCAATATTTATTTTATTATACCAAAAAAAAGTTTGTTGGAAAAATGAAACGTTTAAACAAAGGTCCATTTCGTTCTTAAAAAAATGGAGGATGTTTTTATTTAATGTTTAAACAGTTTTGTAAGTAATACGTTATGGTCAATAAAAGTATTATTCACATCTTCAAAAAAAACTGAACATCATTTACATCAATATTTTAAAAGATAATACATATTCTAATAAAGTGTTCACCGATTTATTTACGCATAACGTTTGATCATGGGGAAAAAACAATATCTATTTATAAACTTGTTCTGACGTCGGATTTTATCATTAGAAATACAAAGATACCGAGATGATGCGATTGGGAGGTTAACATTAGAAAAAGCGCTGCCCTCCCGTGACGTCACCCCAGTGTGTGACATTACAACAGCGTACGACAGCGCTTAAATGTTTAATTGAATTGAATGTTGTTTAACGGCTCATCAACACAGTATAGGTTATTTAGAGCCGCCCCAGAGAGAGGGGAAGGATACATAGGAATCAGGGAACCTGCCCTACTCTTATTATCGAATAGATTCCTATTGTTCTTTAACGTGCTCGGAGGATAGACCGATACACGGGACCGCCCGGTTTACGTCCCCATCCGACGGACGAGGCTAAGGGAAATTGTCTTGCCCAAGAACACACCGACGGAACTCAGTGGCACCACGGAGGATTGAACCCGGGGCCTCCGGTTATTAAATGTTAAATAGCTGTCTATGAGAATTTAACATGGGGGATTGACATGAGATATAATAAAAAAAACTTTATTCATGCAGTTTTGCTCATTTTAAAATAAATAACAAGTGTAAACGCGTGTTTAAATACTTTATTTTTATTTTACATTCCTGTGGTACGTCTACATGTGCGTACGAGCGACTGGGCATGGTGTCCACAGACTATTCGTTGATGAAATGGTGATACTATTGGGGTAAGCAAAATGCCTACCCTTGTGTCAGTAAGTCAAATTTCAAGGTCACAGTGATTATTCTTAAACTTGTAGACATGATCAAGTTGACAAATTTGTATGCGTTTCAAATATAACAACTTTATATTTTTAACTGCGAACTATTAATAGATGAATCGCTCAATATTTATATTGGGACCACGGTCAGTTAAAAGTAAATGTGCGCTAAATAACTTTACAATAAGCCTGCATACGTGGGAAAAGAACGTGACTGCCAAACGTAATACGATGAAATGACTAACATAGCCTAGTTTAGTTAGAGCCTCCCCAGATAGTGGGGAAGGAAACACTGCATTTCGGAAACAAGCCCTATTCTTACTACTGAATAGATTTATATATGGTTCTTTAAATGCTCGGATGATAGACTCCGATACACGAGGATAAGGGAAATAGTATTGCCCTAAAACGCACCGACGAAACTCAGTTGCGCCACTGATGTTTGAATCCGGGTCCTCCGGCCATATGACATTATGACATATGACATTAAAGACCCTTACGTCAATAGTAAGGTTCGTTTAACGCATGTTCACGTATCTTACATTCCTATTCAATCAGCTAAAATTATTTTTATTTTTTTTATTTTTAAAAACTACCGTCGTCCAGCGTGTTTTAAGAAATAACGGGGGCAAATCATTAGCTAACGTAGAATTGCTGACTTTAAAACCTAATACGATGTGTTAATCGGATATAAACCCGCGTTTCATTTCATTGATTAATACTTCAAGATTGCCGCGTAGAACTTTAAGGATACTGTGTTTTGTTTTAATATCTACGCTTACATTCTTTGAAGGCTCTTTCCAGAGATACGACAGTAGATGACATCAGTGGAAAATCCATGCCAGCAATGCAAGTTATTTCGATGTCCATAAAATATCTAAAAGATCATCTTCTAAAAGCTCTTGACAAGCAAATGACTGGAATAAATGAATCCGACATCAAATACGTGATCACTATACCCGCCATATGGGACGATAGTGCTAAACAGTTTATGAGGGAAGCAGCTATTGAGGTATGGTTTCCCAAGGTCCTTTTATTGCCTTAAGCCTTATTATCAGTTAAATAAAATGTAGCAAGTATCGTGGCATACATTAACGGTTAACGTTACTCCTATCAAACTTGTTAAACACAAAGGTGTGATTTTTACATGCTGTAAAATAAAAATAAACTTAACACGAAACTATTTGTGTTTTTTTTTTTTTTTTTCAAAGATTAAAGCTCATATGTTGTTAGAAATAAAGTGTATGACACTACAAACAAAACGTTGACAATAGGGGTACCATCTTAGATTGGTGAGTAGCAAACAATTAGTGACATTGAAGACGTGACCCCATGTTGGGTGTCAGACAGACAGCCGACTAATGACACATACACATATAAGGTTTCATCTCAATATATATTTTTTTAAGTTTGGGATAATGTTTACTAATATTTGCGTTAAGGTTTGTTTCGGTCAGATTTTGGGAGAGATCGACATGGTGCAAACGTGACGCGTGTCTTCCAGAGTGATTACTATAAAAAAAGCAGTTTGTGAACACGACAACTTTAGTAAATGGTTTAATATCTTAATCAAACATGAGTTAAAGGTTTTCGTTTAAACTAAGATCGCGAAAGCGAAATGAAATCGACAAGTGTACGTGCGTGTGTGTGCGTGCATGCGTGGGTGTGAGCGTGCGTGCGTGCGTACATGCGTGTGTGTGTGCGTTGCGGACGCGCGTGGTTTGTGCGTGTTATAATTATTGCCCTTCATCTTTTAATTAAGATACCCAAGAGGGCGTGAAGACCTGTGCCCGTATTCATAAAGCAACTTAAGTATAAAATATTACTTATGTCAAAATTTAAGATTGTTTAAATATCTTCAAATATCCTTATTAACCTTTCAGCGACACTACGACATATATTTTAAGATGATGTTTCAGCTTAAAAATATAAAGAAGATGTCTTAATACCAGTAATACGATAGAAAAAAGTATTTAAAGAATTGATACATTTTGACTTAAGGTGACATTGCACCATTGATTTTCCTTCTTCGTTTTATATAGGACGAATGTATGTCAATTAAGAGACAAAAAACGCGCATTTTTCTCCGTAGAACATTTTAAAACATCAATCAAATAATCGAGCGTATATAAAAATGCAATAAAAACAGGGGGTCATTAATCATGTAAGTAAAAGCCTATCTGTTGAATGACGTCACGTTCTATTTTGACACGTCAAAGATTGATTTACCCCATTTCTACTTTCGCTTTACTGTCTATGTCAATTATAATTAAATATCTCAAACAAACACTAATAAATGTCCCCAATACATCAGTCGGATGAATTATAGGTAATAATAACAAAACGCAATCAAAAGTGTGCACTAGTAAGGCAGGGAAACGTTTTTTATTAGGCACTATTTGACTATACACCACGGAAGCACAAACGCAATGGTGTAATTACGCCTAAAGTTGAGATATCGCTAAGAATCTTTATGAATACGGACCCAGGTTTCATTATATGGAATTACAAGTGCACTCTTTGCGTGTGCGTTTAGTTTACATGGTTTATAAACCTCTTTCCCTTTATGTGGTGTATGGATTCTTAGGTATATGTTTACCACTATTATAAATACAACATGGTAAAACTGTCTTTAGGATGAAAACATAAACTCTCTATCGAAATCAAATACAAACTTATTTATGACAAATGTCGTCACTCGAACAAGCAAGATTGTTATTTTTAGGCTGGTATGACAACAGAGCGCTTGAAGATGGCGCTAGAACCTGAAGCGGCCTCGATATGGTGTCAGACAATAACTACGGAGGCAAAGATGTCGCTGGATGAAACAGGAACCCAGTATATGGTCGTGGACTTAGGAGGTATTCTGCACTATTACATAACGTATATGTTCCGGCGTTCGACAGGTTCTGCTACCTTTAGCGTTGCACACGCATAAGCTCGTAATAATTTATGCGGCTTGTCACATTAGCCATTACGTTGTCCGAGTATTATATTTCATACCCCCATCGAACCCCTTCTTCAAGAAACGAAAACGGGGTTGGCTGGGGTATGAAATAAAACCTTAATTTCGGCTGAAAGGTTTGCATGTTGTAAAATTTAAACATTTAATAGGTAATTTTAAACCAGTTTCACATATTTTCAGTTAAAATGATTTTAAACATGGTTTATTGTCGAAATATCCGTTATAAAATCCTGCTAATATAAGCTTTTCCATCGCTTAAATGGAATTAAGGCTGGACAACGTAATGCTCCAAGTCGTATACAGAAACCTATCTGAATAAGAAGTAAATTGTCATGCTGTGGTTAAAAATAAAAACATTTAACACAAAGAATTCACTAATGTTGTACAAAGGTTAATATATGGCTATAAACCGTTGCATAAGATGTGTTCTACCTCTTTCAGGTAAAACACATTTTGCATGAGGACCTCAATTCCACTCTAAAAATTCAAAAAAAAGGGATTCACCGAAACCACGTATCACCGCCGTATTTTCTCTCGGTTATGCCCCGGTCACATGAAGCTCCCGGGCAGTTTACGGGCCCCGTAAGGGCCAAAACTCTGAGAACCCGTGGGAAATCGCACGGCATTTCCAAGATTTTTGGACCCGTAGGGGCGCCGTGTAGTCCGTGGCCGAAAGTTGAGCATGCACAACAACTTTCAGTTGAGCATGCACAACTTTCAGACACGGGCTTTTTACGATTTTGAGCCCGTAGAAGGCCCGTAGACAGTCGTGCGGGGCCCGTACGGTGCCCGCACGTGCACCTGACGTAACCCGTAGGGTACACGTACGGGTTCTTGCAATCCCGTGGCCAAAAAATCGTAAGAAGACGCAGAGAACCCGTAGAACGCCCGTAGACCGCCCGCATGCAGGTGACCACAACATCGCAGAATGGTGATTTCGTTCGGACTTCCCACGGGCCACAGGCCTGTACGGCTCCCCAAGTCTTACGGGCCCGGGACCACCCGTAGGTCTCATCTGACCGAGGCATTAGGTTGCAATCGGAACTAACTCGCCAGGAGAGTATATCAACCTGTAAATAGATATGAGGCGCCAAATGTGACTATATTTTGAAAGCTACATACATATTAAGTTGTCTGCAATATAAATATATATACCTGGTAGAAACGCCCTCTGTATTAACTCTGAAAACTCTGCTGCTGCCTACGTGTTTGTATAACCTAGTAGTAGCGCCCCTCTGTAAACACTCTGTAAACTTTACGGCTGCCTGTGTATCTGTATAACCTGGTAGAAAAAGACCTCTGTACTAACTTTGAATATTCTTCTGCTGTCTACGTGTCTATTTAACTCGTAGCAGCGCCATCCGTACTATCTTTGTAAACTCTGCTGCTACCAGCGTGTCTGCATAACCTAATAGTAGCGCCCTCTGTACTAACATAGAATACTCTCTGCTGCCTGCGTGTTTGTATAACCTGGTAGAAACGCCCTCTGTAGGACCTTTATAAACCCTTCTGCTGCCTTTGTGTTTGTATAACCTGATAGTAGCGCCATGTGTACTAAGTTTGTAAACTCTCTACTACCAGCGTGTCTGTATAACCTGGTATAAGCGCCCTCTGTACTAACTTTGTAAACTCTGCTGCTACCAGCGTGTCTGTATAACCTGGTATAAGCGCCCTCTGTACTAACTTTGTAAACTATGCTGCTACCAGCGTGTCTGTATAACCTGGTATAAGCCACCTCTGTACTAACGTTGAATACTCTCTGCTGCCAGCGTGTCTGATTAGCCTGGTAGTGGTATCCTCTGCACTAAATTTGTTAACTCTGATGCTGCCTGCGTGTTTATATAACCTTATAGAAGCGCCCTTTGTACTAACTTTGAATACTCTCTATTGCCTGCGTGTCTGAATAACCTGATAGTAGCGCCCGCTGTACTAAGTTTTCTTAATGCGTGTCTGTATAACCTTACAGTAGCGCCCTCTGTACTAACTTTGAATACTCTCTGCTGCCTGCGTGTCTGAATAACCTTACAGTAGCGCCCTCTGCACTAACTTTGAATACTCTCTGCTGCCTGCGTGTCTGAATAACCTTACAGTAGCGCCCTCTGCAATAACTTTGTATACTCTCTGCTGCCTGCGTGTCTGTATAACCTAATAGTAGCGCCGTCTGTACTAACTTTGTAAACTCTGTTTCTGCCTGATTATTTGTATAACCCGGTAGAAATGCCCTTTGTAGGACGTTTATAAACCCTTCTGATGCCTTTGTGTTTGTATAACCTGGTATAAGCGCTCTCTGTACTAACTTTGTAAACTGCTGCTACCAGCGTGTCTGTATAACCCGGTAGTAGTGCCCTCTGTACCAATGTTGAATATTCTCTACTGCCTGCGTGTCTGGTAGTAGCGCCCTCTGTAATGACCTTGACAACTATGTTACTGCCAATATTGTAGACGTTCTCTCCGTACCTTCTTTGTAAAGTCTTATTTTGTAAAGATGTATTTTGTCAACTGTACTGATGGGTGACTACCACCTGCGTGTCTGTATAACCTCTGTTCATATGTTGTCATTTATATTGATACATGCGCGTCTGTATAATCTGGTGGTATCGCCCTCTGTACTTCCGTTGTATAATATGATGCCGACATGAATGGCCTATTATTATATACTGTATAATATCATACATTCATTTTTAACTGTTAGCATACAGTTTGGGTGTGAACGTATTCCGAAACGTTGATCGGGTTTGTTACTCGAAATAAATTTGTCCATAGAATAGTCCATTTATCCACCGAGAGCAGACGAGACATCATTTCTAAATAAAATAATCGATTTTATCACATCATTCGGTGGTGGGGACATAATGAAATAAAAAAAAGAAAAAGGAGAATCTCCGACCCCACGCCACCACACACACCCGAGTGACCCCTTCAAGAATAATCAGGTACATGCATGTTTAAGAAAATACATCTAATACAAAACCCGCCACGATAGTTGAACCAGATACGTGTTTATTTATTATAGTAGTTATATCACATATCATTTCAAAAGTATGCTGCATTATGTCTGGCTGGTGGTCAAGTTCATGTTCAACGTATGTTCAAATGAACAAAAAAAATAATCTTGTGATACCTATGAGAACCTACATGTGTTACTCCTGTTTATAGGTGGCACAGCTGATATATCTGTACATGAGAAGAAACCTGACGGAAAATTAAGGGAGCTTCACAAACCCAGCGGAGGGGCGTGGGGCGGTATTGCCGTTGACAACAACTACATACAGATGTTGACCAGTCTGTTTGGTGAATCAGTCATGGAACGCTTCAAGAAGGAACAAATGGAAGATTACTTTGGCATACTGAGGGAATTCGAGACAAAAAAGCGAACCATTTCTTTGAAAACAGAAGGTAAAGTTACATTTAAAGTATCAGCAGCGTTGAAAGAAATTTACGAGAAAAGTGGAAAGAAAGTAAAGGACGCTATAGTTTCGTTGGGTCTAGGAAATAAAGTCACAGCTTCTGGTGACAAGCTAAGAATCGACGCTTCAGTTGTCAAGAGCTGGTTCTCAACACCCATAAATAGCCTCATTGCTCACGTGAAAGGCATCCTTGCTGAGCCGAAGATGAGAAATGTTGGAACAATTGTGCTCGTTGGAGGGTTCGGTGAGAGTCAACTGGTCCAAGATGAATTAAGAAGCAAGGTACAGAACAAGAGACTAGTTATACCCAATGAAGCGGGACTAGCAGTACTAAAGGGAGCAGTTCGATTTGGGTACAAGCCAGATGTAGTTTCTTCCAGAATTATAAAGTGTTCGTATGGAGTATATACCTATTGTACTTTTAATCCAGAAGTCCACCCCCAAGCACTGATGGTTGCTATAAATGGCGAACAATTGTGTAATTACATTTTCGAATCGATGGCAACTGTAGGAGATGAGGTCAATGTTGGAAAAGAAGTTAAACGGGCATACATTCCAACTGTTCTCCAAACTAATTTACAATTCTATAGCTCTGAAAATGCTAATACGTCATACTTGACAGATCCCACGTGCAAAAAGTTAGGAGAACTCCATATTGATCATCCAGAAGGTGAAAGCGATGAAGACAATAAATTTGATGCAACATACGTCTTCGGAGATACGGAGTTGTACGTAAAAGTAAAAATGCAAAAAACAGGTCGTGAGTTTTACACAACAATCGACTGTCTTTAAAATCGGCTAATCTGTTTATAACCAATCACAGCAGTCAACAACAAAAACATCTTATTCAACCAAACCGGCCTTTCGTGCAGTGATTACTGGACTTTATATATAAGAATATTACATGCAGTTGTAGTGTTCGACTTTACTAGTATATTGTAAATCTAGCTGGTAGTAATATAACCTTCCTTAACAAAAAAGTATAATATCCAAGACAAATTAGTGAATATTCTTCAGTTTTGAATAACCGAAATACTTTGATTCATTCAGTTAAAAATATTATCTACCAAATATTTCTATTTTTATACGCCCGTCTTGATGGCACGTATTATATAATCACGCACGACGGGTGGCGGGCGGCGGCGGGCATCCGGCAATGTAGTGTCCGCTCCATAACTGGAGTAGTTTTAATCCAATATTGATAAAACTTGTACACAATGTGTATGGCCACAATAGCTTGCTCAAGTTCGATAACAACTTAAAATTGACAAAATTGACGGTGTCCGCTCCATAACTGGAGCAATTTTAATTCTATCTTGATGAAACTTGGAAACAATGTTGATGGCCACAATAGCTTGCTCAAGTTTGATAACCACTGCAATTGCTCAAGAAACACTGGAGTTATGGCCTTTGGATTGTTGAAAATTGACAAAATTGACGATGTCCGCTCCATAACTGGAGTAATTTTAATCCAATCTTGATGAAACTTCGAGACAATAATGTTTATGGCCTCAATAGCTCGGTCAAGTTTGATAACCATCGCTATTGCTTAGGAAACACCGGAGTTATGACCTTTTGATTTTTGAAAACAAGAAACAACATTTTTATGATATAAAGTTCGAGATAGTCAGTTGGACATACATAGAAACCCGGGAACCGTTTTCTTTTCTGCTCTCACTAGAACATTTGTCTAAGGTTCTTTAACATAGTTGGATACACAAAATCCGGTACAAGTGAACACCTGTTTATGTCCCTATCTAAGGCTAACTAAGTGTCTTGCCTCTGGAAGCTAAGAAGAAACCGGGGTCAGATTGAAACCGGTGATCTCCAGATTTTAAAAAAATCCACCGTACTATCCACCGAGCCAAGTCAACATGATCAAATGAATAGTATTATAGAGTCAGGTAGTCCTCCATTCCTCTATATCCTCTTTGGGTGTGACTCTAAATAAATAAATAATGTGTTCATAAGATGTTGTTGAACACCAAATCACTTGTTGTTCTAAACTATTTCTTCAGAAAAGAGCAATAAATGTGTTGGTAAAAATAAGGTATCTATAGTGTCAGAGTATTAATATTATAATTATCATTAATTAACGTAATTTAGTTACATTCACTTTACATTTGAGGCAACAGTGACATTTTCAACACATGCAAGGTTATATATGACGGTCGCTTTTTTTTTGGTGGAGGCAGACCACCCACTTTTCCTGGGTAGAACCTCCCGCCATCCGCAAGAATCGACACTTCCTCACTTACAAGTGGAGCTCCCAGTGGGATTGAACCCGCAGCGGTGAGAGGCGAAGGTTTACAACGCAAAGTCGTTAACCATTCGGCCACGGAGATCCCCCTTGAACATTCCGAGTTACGTCCCTTTGACAACAACATGAGTCTATCAGGAAATAAACAACAAAAACAAATCGATTCCTGTTTCCATTTTGATAAAATTTAAGGTCAGCGATCGTGAAGCAAGCAAAAACAAATTCCTGAATTTCGAAGCGATTGTCAGGGTATTTTAAAAAAAAGAATAGTATTATTTTCAAAAGACGCACATTGTCTTTACTCAAAGTATGTGCGTAATTCGTTCCAAACTAAAACGGCAGGTAGCAAAAATGAATTTATAACATTGAGATCGTATACAAACATCAGTATTATTATTATTATTCAGTAGCCAAACAAAAATAACTACATGCATGAACCTGGATGTTTCTCGTGAAAAAATGTCAGAAAATATAAAAGTTTTAATAATAAATGTATTGGTTTTCCTAAGTTGACGAGAGACAGACTATCCAAAGTATATAATTGTAAGTGGCTTCAATAATTTTTGTAAATAATCATCATACTTTAGCTTATAATGTATCTGGTTTATATTTGTATTACTTTTGTTTTCGTTATAGGGTAAAGACAAGATTTTTTAGCGAAGATTTTAATAGAGTTTTATTAATGGGCGTGTTACCATAGCTCTGTTATCTCTTTTAGCTATGTTAATGTTCATGTTTATATCGTTTTGCAGCTAATGGGTTCTCAATGTAGATGTATAGGTAGATATATTTATAAACAGGTGTTGTGTAACCCTTTGTAAATTCAAGTATTGCTTGCTTGCTTCTGTGTGTGTGTGTGTGTGTGTGTGTGGAGAGAGAGAGAGAGAGAGATATGATTCCAACAAACAAGTTCATTTATTTTGTGTGCAGCCACTGTTAATCAGCCCATTCAACTCTGATTTTTGGTTTTTATTTGTTCTTTTAGTTAGTTTTTAATTGGTATTTGTAATTATGTAATATATTAAGAAAAGATGCAGCTCACCTAGTAAGACGAAGGCTCCTGTAGTCAATACTTGTTCGTCGTCCTTGCGACCGTCTGTCCATAAGTCTGACCGTCAACAATTTCTCAAAACGGCATCTCCTCTAAAACGTATGGCTGGAATTTAATCAAGTTTGGCAAGGAATATCTTTGCATGAAGATGTATTGAAATTTTACACACCATGACCCTGGGGTCAAAATTAGTCCCTCCCTGAATCTACAAGTCCTAGGGCTCTATTGGTACTTCGCCTAAGTAATACAAACAAAATTGGCCCAACCCCAATGGGACACATTTTTATATACATTTTTATATACTGAGTTGAAAAAAAAAGTATACTCGTATGAAAGTGCAAGGCCTAGAGTTATGATATGATGCATATGATGAAGATGCATCTTATGGTACTTCACCAAGTTGTACAAACAATGACCCTAGGGTCAAAATTGCACCCCATTCCCCTCCCCCACAAATGTTTTAGCTTGTTATTTTGAAGAAAAACAAATCATTCCAGTAAATAAAGGTTTACTATTTAATGTACAAAGATTAACAGTTACAGGCCGAATATTCAAAAATAGTTCTGATGCATGTACATCTTATTTCAACGAGTTGTGTCTTTTTTCTCCGAATATTCGTGACTTGTGCACATGTCCATTCTTTTTATAGAAATTCTAAAATGTAATGACATTTTGAACATTGGATAAGGTAAATTATTCTTAATGTTTGATATATAAATAAAATATTTAGCAAGTAATTAACAATTATCAACAATTGTGCTTGTGTCAAAAAACAAACATAAAAAACGTATTTATGTGAATTTAGTGAAAAAGATATGTCGCGTTTAGATTCTAGCATTTTCTTTAATTTTAACCAAAACTTTTCACAAATGGACGATCAAGAAAAGATGAGATATGCGTTTTCACTGCAGATGCTGCACATTTTGGTTTCCGTGAGAGTTCAAAGAATAAATGAATAAATACATGTGAATAAATGTATAATGAAAAGTCTGTAGTTTGTATCATCTGTATACCAGCCACACTTCTTACTACATTATAAGAATTACAATTATAAGAATGTATTAGCAGCCGAGGCTTGACCGTTGTGAACTAATGATACGATCAATAAGCCCCTCTAAATATACTTCATAATCTTGCAACAGCTTAAATAAGTAATTAAATTCAACTTTTTTATTGTATAATGTAGTAACAGTGACGTCACCGTAACATGATCATATTGTTGTATTTATAGTTCAAATACTGAAAATGTGTTTGTTTTAATTTAATTACTTTAATTTGGTGTCTTATAGAGATTAGTTAAAGATGCTCAACCAGCATATTTACGTCCAACAAATGATACAAACTTTGCTCATTCATTGAAAAAGCTTATCGGCAATTGTTTAGTACCTCTCATTTTTGAAAATCTGTCGACTGAAAAGATGATCAGATGTTTGCAATTTCGTTCGTATTTCTTTTTAATGAAGTCGATTACAAGCATTTTCAGATCGTATAAGTTTACTTTATGACGTTTTACGAATATTTGTGTTGTTCAATTGAAGCCCATTGGGATTATCCGAACCAGTCGTAATAAAAGTAATTCGCCGTAAATTTGAATGGAATAAAAGGCAGGACAGCCTTTTAATGAGTATATTATTTTGATCATAAATAATAATTTACGGAGAAAGAAGTTGAGATATGTTTCTTGACAAAATACGCATACAATACCCATATTTACTTAAAGGTGCAGTAATACTGAGTGTTGAAGGGACTGGAGGCGATCTGGAAGAATAAGGGCTGTCAATCCAAATATCAGTAAAACCATCATAATGTGTTTTAGTTGCATATTCAATGTGCATATGCACTAAACTATGTCCCTTAAAAGAATCGATTTAATATGTGATAATGAAATAGTTTGGTCGGGAAAACACGATGACTCGGCCAGTTTTGGGTGTATACAGTACAGGGAATAGACATTATAGTGACTTGGAAGTCCGTTCAGTGTAACAGTGTGGCTGATGGGGTCATTGTCGTAAAGGGTACTACAGACAGGCACCCGGGGTACATTTATGTATGCAGAAACGACCCGAAAATCATCGAAATCCAGAAAGCCCCCCAAATATACATAAATGTACCCGAGACAAAAATGCGATGTCGTAAAACGCGGCCGTTACGCGTTCTGTTACTTCACGGAAACAAAACTTTCATTGTTTACAAAGTTTAATCGATTCACTTTTTAAAAGCCGCTAGCAGTTGCCTCCGCCTTAAAGGAGTGCAGTTGGTCTAAATATTTGACCAACTCTTCTTGAATGACGAGATGCATATTTGTTTACTTTTTTGCGCGGGGTTTGATGATTTTACGACAATACGTTCTGTATTTTATTACTTACTATGGCAGCCTAAATATGTTTTAAGAACAATAGCGGAATAGTTAATGATAAACAATATTGTTTAACCAGTTGTTTTATCAAGTTCTAAATTTTTCAATTCCGCCAATGAGATCATGTTTGTCCGGGTACGTTTCTGTATATTTGGGAGTGCGTGGTCCAGTGGTAGAGCGCCGAACTCCAGATCGAGAGGTCGTGGGTTCGATCCTCGCCGCGGCCACGTTATTTATCCTTGAGCAAGATAATTAGTCCACATTGCTTAGTACTGGTTCTACCCAGGAAGCCATCGAAAGTGATTAATCTAAGTTGCAATAACTTGTTTCGCAATCGATGTAAAATAAATATGTTTCTGGAATTCAAAGATTTTCGGGTACGTTTCTGCATTCACAAATATACCCCGGGTACCTTTCTGTAGTACCCGATACGACAATAACCCCATCAGCAACAGTGTGAACTCCCAGACAACGAGCATTCCATTTTGCCATAGAGGAACCAAATAACGGAGATTCATCTGGATGACTGGCATGTAGTCGTGAAAGAAGTAAGCTCCCGGAGCGTTCAGGAAACATGCTCCAAAGTTCAAGAATGATGCGTGAAGAATGCGCATAGAAGTAACAATCATGATGCGAAAACGCTCAAACATGCCGCTTCTAGAGCTATAGAAAATGACAAGAATGTTGCGTATTGTTATAGAGGCACCAGTCGTCCGACTGATACAATCACTGGAGACGTCGTGGACGGGGACATTAAAACCTTTGTTTGGACAACAGCAAGCGAACCTTAGCAACTTGTGTGTTGGTTGTGGACGCAATGGACATTTCCGGAAGGAATGTGTCTGGATCAGTGAGGGGGTCACTATGCTAGCCGTTCCCTCCTGTGGACCAGTTAAGTCAGAGACAGGAGAACAGGGTCGTCAGTAAACGCGATTAAATAATAAGTGTACTCGTTATTTTTAATATGATGATTTTTTCGAATCACACGGACTCACTCTTTATGCAATGTTTAAGGTAATCTAAAGAAACATAAATTATGTTCTGGGAATGTATTGGTGAGTAAAAGCACATTTTAGAAGTTAAATACTCATTTTAAGCATTCATTTGTGGAGTTACTTTGTCCAAACTCCTTTTGTTCCTGATCCTAGAATCATTTGAGTGTTTCCGTATATATGCAAGACATGAAACGACTCATCTTAGATCTTAAAGAGATCAATACCTTCACTATGAAAGGAAAACACTTGTTTGAGGATTGGACAAATTAGCTAAGGAATACTCGAAAGGGGCTCTTTTTGTTTTCAAATTAGACCTTTCTAAAGGTTTCTACCACCTAGATAAGTTTCTGCATCCCATCAGACTCAGGCACGTAGCTACCTATATGCAGATTCGCAGCTACGTCTGAAAAAAATAGACAAGAACATTTAATAATGCATTGTAAGGCAATTTAATGGTTTGTTAGTATTGCGTACAAACGTGAGTATGCCGATAAATGGTCTACATATAGGTACGCGCCTGAGACATATTTATTTCCTGATAAAAGGAAGGTACTACAGTGCTTGCGGTAGTAGCGGATCATCGGTAGTAGAGGATCGGTTTATGTTTACATTTCATTTATTCAGCTCGCATGCATTTGTTTTTGATGAAACTTTCCATATTTGAAAATTGATCATATAAACATACAACTATACATTAGCGCAAAAGTTCGGCACATATTTCCTTGAGTAATTACCCACTTAGTGTAGCACCTATCAAGAAAAGTGATCCGTTACTGCATGAAGGATGTGGGGTTTTTAAATGGAAAAACAATAGGTAAAATCAAACAAAAAATGTTTCTTTGATTTTTTAATACGCTTTGGTTTAAAATAAGTTTTAACGTTTTAGGGACATTTTTTAGGGACATTGATTCCGTAAATAGGCAAAATGGCAGATTTTCAACAGTTAACTAACACAAGTATAAGGCATAGTTTATAATAATTTTGGTTAGCATATTCCTGAGAGAGCAGAATCTATTAAGAAACTGTCTTGAAAGTTTCCTTTAGTTTTAAATTTACGCTTTTAACCAAAGTGATCCTTTACTACCCAATGCACTGTATTGTTTTATGGTGGTTCCGTTAAGCCTGAGTAGTGTTCCTTTCGGTTTTGCTAATCATAATATTGTCGAATCAGTTCGGACAATGAATAGCCAAAAGTATACCTATACTTGACTGCGAACAGCCCCTATCATACAACGAATAGCCTCAATCATACCTATCCTGCACATTATTGTTGTATCAGCACGGACCACGAATAGCTCCAATCATACCTATCCTGCACAGTATTGTCGTATCAGCCTGGACCACGAATAGCCCAAATCATACCTATTATGTACATTATTGTTGTATCTGTACGGACCACGAATAGCCTCAATCATATCTATCCTGCACATTATTGTTGTATCAGCACGGACCACGAATAGCTCCAATCATACCTATCCTGCACAGTATTGTCGTATCAGCCTGGACCACGAATAGCCCAAATCATACCTATTATGTACATTATTGTTGTATCAGTACGAATCACGAATAGCCACAGTCATACCTTTCTTGCACATTATTGTTGTGTCAGTACGGATCACAAATAGCCACAGTCAAACCTAACCTGCACATTGTTGTATCAGTACGGATCACGAATAGACCAATCCTACGTATCCTGTACATTATTGTTGTATCAGTACGAACCACGATTAGCCCAATCATACATATCCTGCACATTATTGTTGTATCAGTACGGACCACGAATAGCCCAATCATACCTAGCCTGCACATTATTGTTGTATCAGTACGGAACACGAATAGCCACAATCATACCTAGCCTGCACAGTATTGTTGTATCAGTACGAACCACGAATAGCTCCAATCATACCTATCCTGCACATTATTTTTGTATCAATACGGACCACGAATAGCCCCAATCATACCTATCCTGCACACTATTGTTGTATCAGTACGGACCACGAATAGCCACAATCATACCTATCCTGCACATTACTGTTGTATCAGTATGGACCACGAATAGCCTCAATCATATCTATCCTGCACATTATTGTTGCATCAGTACGGACCACGAATAGCTCCAATCATACCTATCCTGCACATTATTGTCGTATCAGCATGGACTACGAATAGCCTCAATCATACCTATCCTGCACAATATTGTTGTATCAGTACGGATCACGAATAGCCACAGTCATACCTAACCTGCACATTATTGTTGTATCAGTACGGACCACGAATAGCGCAATTCTACGTATCCTGTACATTATTGTTGTATCAGTACGAACCACGAACAGCCCAATCATACATATTTTGCACATTATTGTTGTATCAGTACGGACCACGAATAGCCCAATCCTACTTATCCTGCACATTATTGTTGTATCAGTACGGACCACGAATAGCTCCAATCATACCTATCCTGCACATTATTGTTGTATCAGTACGGACCACGAATAGCCCCCAATCATACCTATCCTGCACATTATTGTTGTATCAGTATGGACCACGAATAGCCCCCAATCATACCTATCCTGCACATTATTGTTGTATCAGTACGGACCACGAATAGCCACAATCGTATCTATCCTGCACATTATTGTTGTATCAGTACGGACCACGAATAGCCCAATCATACTTATCCTGCACATTATTGTTGTATCAGTATGGACCACGAGTAGCCCCCAATCATACTTATCCTGCACATTATTGTTGTATCAGTACGGACCACGAATAGGCACACTCATACCTATCCTGCACATTATTGTTGTATCAGTACGGATCACGAATAGCCCAATCCTTCTTATCCTGCACATTAGTGTTGTATCAGTACGGACCACGAATATACCTAATCATACCTTTCCTGCACATTATTGTTGTATCATTACGAACCACGAATAGCCCAATCCTACTTATCCTGCACATTATTGTTGTATCAGTACGGACCTCGAATAGCCCCAATCATACCTATCCTGCACATTATTGTTGTATCAGTACGGACCACGAATAGCCCCAATCATACTTATCCTGCACATTATTGTTGTATCAGTGCGGACCACGAATAGCCCCAATCATACTTATCCTGCACATTATTGTTGTATCAGTACGGACCACGAATAGCCCCAATCATACTTATCCTGCACATTATTGTTGTATCAGTACGGACCACGAATAGCCCAATCATACTTATCCTGCACATTATTGTTGTATCAGTACGGACCACGAATAGCCCCAATCATACCTATCCTGCACATTATTGTTGTTTCAGTACGGACCACGAATAGCCCAATCCTACTTATCCTGCACATTAGTGTTGTATCAGTACGGACCACGAATAGCCCAATCATACTTATCCTGCACATTAGTGTTGTATCAGTACGGACCACGAATAGCTCAATCATACTTATCCTGCACATTAGTGTTGTATCAGTACGGACCACGAATAGCCCAATCATACTTATCCTGCACATTAGTGTTGTATCAGTACGGACCACGAATAGCCCAATCATACTTATCCTGCACATTAGTGTTGTATCAGTACGCACCACGAATAGCTCCAATCCTACTTATCCTGCACATTAGTGTTGTATCAGTACGGACCACGAATAGCCCAATCCTACTTATCCTGCACATTAGTGTTGTATCAGTACGGACCACGAATAGCCCCAATCATACCTATCCTGCACATTAGTGTTGTATCAGTACGGACCACGAATAGCCCAATCCTACTTATCCTGCACATTAGTGTTGTATCAGTACGGACCACGAATAGCCCCAATCATACCTATCCTGCACATTAGTGTTGTATCAGTACGAACCACGAATAGCCCAATCATACTTATCCTGCACATTATTGTTGTATCAGTACGGACCACGAATAGCCCCCAATCATACTTATCCTGCACATTATTGTTGTATCAGTACGGACCACGAATAGCCCCCAATCCTACTTATCCTGCACATTATTGTTGTATCAGTACGGACCACGAATAGCCCCCAATCATACCTATCCTGCACATTAGTGTTGTATCAGTACGAACCACGAATAGCCCAATCATACTTATCCTGCACATTATTGTTGTATCAGTACGGACCACGAATAGCCCCCAATCATACTTATCCTGCACATTATTGTTGTATCAGTACGGACCACGAATAGCCCCCAATCCTACTTATCCTGCACATTATTGTTGTATCAGTACGGACCACGAATAGCCCCCCAATCATACCTATCCTGCACATTAGTGTTGTATCAGTACGGACCACGAATAGCCCCCAATCATACCTATCCTGCACATTAGTGTTGTATCAGTACGAACCACGAATAGCCCAATCATACTTATCCTGCACATTATTGTTGTATCAGTACGGACCACGAATAGCCCCCAATCATACTTATCCTGCACATTATTGTTGTATCAGTACGGACCACGAATAGCCCCCAATCCTACTTATCCTGCACATTATTGTTGTATCAGTACGGACCACGAATAGCCCCCAATCATACCTATCCTGCGCATTATTGTTGTATCAGTACGGACCACGAATAGCCACAATCGTATCTATCCTGCACATTATTGTTGTATCAGTACGAACCACGAATAGCCCCAATCATACCTATCCTGCACATTATTGTTGTATCAGTACGGACCACGAATAGCCCAATCCTACTTATCCTGCACATTAGTGTTGTATCAGTACGGACCACGAATATACCCAATCATACCTATCCTGCACATTATTGTTGTATCAGTACGGACCACGAATAGCCCCCAATCCTACTTATCTATCCTGCACATTATTGTTGTATCAGTACGAGACCACGAATAGCCCCCAATCATACCTATCCTGCACATTATTGTTGTATCAGTACGGACCACGAATAGCCACAATCGTATCTATCCTGCACATTATTGTTGTATCAGTACGAACCACGAATAGCCCTCAATCATACCTATCCTGCACATTTATTGTTGTGTATCAGTACGGACCACGAATAGCCCAATCCTACTTATCCTGCACATTAGTGTTGTATCAGTACGGACTACGAATATACCCAATCATACCTATCCTGCACATTATTGTTGTATCAGTACGGACCACGAATAGCCCAATCCTACTTATCCTGCACATTATTGTTGTATCAGTACGGACCACGAATAGCCACAATCATACCTATCCTGCACACTATTGTTGTATCAGTACGGACCACGAATAGCCACAATCATACCTATCCTGCACATTACTGTTGTATCTGTATGGACCACGAATAGCCTCAATCATATCTATCCTGCACATTATTGTTGCATCAGTACGGACCACGAATAGCTCCAATCATACCTAGCCTGCACATTATTGTTGTATCAGTAACGGAACACGAATAGCCCAATCATACCTAGCCTGCACATTATTGTTGTATCAGTACGGAACACGAATAGCCACAATCATACCTAGCCTGCACAGTATTGTTGTATCAGTACGAACCACGAATAGCTCCAATCATACCTATCCTGCACATTATTTTTGTATCAATATGGACCACGAATAGCCCCAATCATACCTATCCTGCACACTATTGTTGTATCAGTACAGACCACGAATAGCCACAATCATACCTATCCTGCACATTACTGTTGTATCAGTATGGACCACGAATAGCCTCAATCATATCTATCCTGCACATTATTGTTGCATCAGTACGGACCACGAATAGCTCCAATCATACCTATCCTGCACATTATTGTCGTATCAGCATGGACTACGAATAGCCTCAATCATACCTATCCTGCACATTATTGTTGTATCAGTACGGATCACGAATAGCCACAGTCATACCTAACCTGCACATTATTGTTGTATCAGTACGGACCACGAATAGCGCAACTCTACGTATCCTGTACATTATTGTTGTATCAGTACGAACCACGAATAGCCCAATCATACATATTTTGCACATAATTGGTTGTATCAGTACGGACCACGAATAGCCCAATGCTACATATCCTGCATATTATTGTTGTATCAGTACGAACCACGAATAGCCCCAATCATACCTATCCTGCACATTTTTGTTGTATCAGTACGGACCACGAATAGCCCAATCCTACTATCCTGCACATTATTGTTGTATCAGTACGGACCACGAATAGCCCCAATCATACCTATCCTGCACATTATTGTTGTATTCAGTACGGACCACGAATAGCCCCCAATCATACCTATCCTGCACATTATTGTTGTATCAGTATGGACCACGAATAGCCCCCAATCATACCTATCCTGCACATTATTGTTGTATCAGTACGGACCACGAATAGCCACAATCGTATCTATCCTGCACATTATTGTTGTATCAGTACGGACCACGAATAGCCCAATCATACTTATCCTGCACATTATTGTTGTATCAGTATGGACCACGAGTAGCCCCCAATCATACTTATCCTGCACATTATTGTTGTATCAGTACGGACCACGAATAGGCACACTCATACCTATCCTGCACATTATTGTTGTATCAGTACGGATCACAAATAGCCCAATCCTTCTTATCCTGCACATTAGTGTTGTATCAGTACGGACCACGAATATACCCAATCATACCTATCCTGCACATAATGGCTGTATCAGTGCGGACCACGAATAGACAAATCATACTTATCCTGCACATTATTGTTGTATCAGTACGGACCACGAATAGCCCAATGCTACTTATCCTGCATATTATTGTTGTATCAGTACGGACCACGAATAGCCCCAATCATACTTATCCTGCACATTATTGTTGTATCAGTACGGACCACGAATAGCCCCAATCATACCTATCCTGCACATTATTGTTGTATCAGTACGGACCACGAATAGCCCCAATCATACCTATCCTGCACATTATTGTCGTATCAGTACGGACCACGAATAGCCCCAATCATACCTATCCTGCACATTATTGTTGTATCAGTGCGGACCACGAATAGACAAATCATACTTATCCTGCACAATATTGTTGTATCACTACAAACCACGAATAGCCCCAATCATACCTATCCTGCACATTATTGTTGTATCAGTACGGACCACGAATAGCCCCAATCATACCTATCCTGCTAAATATTGTTGTATCAGTACGGACCACGAATATTATCCTGCACATTATTGTTGTATCAGTACGGACCACGAATAGCCCCAATCATACCTATCCTGCACAATATTGTTGTATCAGTACGGACCACGAATAGCCCAATCCTACGTATCCTGCACATTATTGTCGTATCAGTACGGACCACGAATAGCCCCAATCATACCTATCCTGCACATTATTGTTGTATCAGTACGGACCACGAATAGCCCCAATCATACCTATCCTGCACAATATTGTTGTATCAGTACGGACCACGAATAGCCCAGTCCTACTTATCCTGCACATTATTGTCGTATCAGTACGGACCACGAATATCCCCAATCATACCTCTTCTTCTTCTTTCTTTTACAATAATGGCAAAGAATTAATTAAGATTATATGGCCATGCGTGGGGGTTAAAAAAGTGAAAGATTGCCAAGTTTTCCAAGCTACTCAACCCAGCAGAACAAGGTAATGTGATAAAAACTAGTGCGAATGAAATATGCCTATAAATATACCTATATAAATGTACAAGACACTGTGAAGACAAGACTATAAGCTGTGCGGGTTAAAACATACAATAGGATAGTATATAATTTACTATGGGAATGGCAATGTAGTCAGCCCTGACTAAAATCCAAGAATCGAGTCAGCACTGACTACATGTGATGGCAGATAATTCCAAGCTGCAATCGTGCAAGGAAGTATGAATGTTTGTAATAGTCAACTGTGGTGATGGGTTTTTGATAGGATAGATGATGATTGTGTCTGGTTTGTCGGTTATAGTCTGAGAAGGGAGGATGTCGACCTGGTTGTAAACTATTTTGTAGAAAAGAGAAAGGCGACTGGCTTGCATTCTGTGTTCAAGAGAGTCCCATTTCAAGTTTGATAGTAGATTGGTAACTGTGCCTGGAGCCTTGTAATAGTTGTTGTACACAAATCTAGCTGCTCTCAGTTGTACTCCTTCAAGTTTCTATATATCCTTGATATGATGCGGATACCATACAGAGGAACTGTATTCGAGGGTTGGTCGGACTATGGAGCAGTAGACTGCTTGTTTAGTTTCGGGTCTTGCAGAGTGTAGATTGCGCTTTAGGAATCCAAGACTTTGGCTAGCTTTATTTGTGACTTTGTTGACATGTCGGGACCATGATACGTCTGAAGTGAATTTCACCCCTAGATATGTAGCTTGGTTTACAGTTGATAGTGTTTGATTATGTAGTGTGTAATAAGTGTTGATAGTTTTTCTTGATCTTGTAATGTGCATGATGTGGCATTTGTCAATGTTGAAGGACATCTGCCATCTCTGTTCCCAGTGGGCTAGGCTCTCCAGGTCTTTCTGCAATAATGCAGCGTCCAAGGGTGATCTAACGTCTCTGTAAATCACGTAGTCATCTGTACATAATCGTACCCTGGAACTAACAGCTACCAGTAGGTCGTTTATGTATAACAGAAATAGAAGAGGTCCTAGAACGAAACCCTGTGGAACACCCGATTCTACGGTTGCCTTGCTGGAGGTTGCTCCATCAACCACTCTTGCTGGGATCGGTTGCTCAAAAATGCCTCGATCCAGCGATTTGTGTTTCCGCTGATGCCGTAGTTATCTGTCTTGTACAGTAGTCTGCTATGGTGGACTACATCAAACGCCTTCCTAAAATCCATTATGGCGACGTCGATCTGCCCCTTCTGCAGTGACTGTACAAGGTCGTGTAGGAAGCCCACTAGCTGGGTTTCGCAAGATCTCATCGCACAAAAACATGTTGGTTGTCTACTAAGATATTGTGTTTATCTAAGTAGTCGAGCATATTGCTAACTACAATATGCTCGAGAAGTTTACAAGCAATGCAGGTGAGGGAAACTGGCCTGTACCCAGCAAGCAAGGGTAAATGGGACCCATATGGGCTATATCCGGGCACGCCCATGTGGGATTACCCATATGGGTCCTATATGGGTCCCACATTCAGCAAGCCCATGTGGGATTACACATATGGGTCCTATATGGGTCCCACATTCAGAAAGCAAGGGTAAATGGGACCCATATGGGCTATATCTGGGCACGCCCATGTGGGATTACTTATATGGGCCCTATATGGGTCCCATATGCTTTGCTAGCTGCTTTGACCCACATGGGTTGCCCACATGGGACCCTGGTTAATCCCGGTTGCACTTTTGGTATGGGGCCCATGTGGGCAGCCCATATTGGGCCCGTATGGAAAACAACATTGGACCCATATGGGTCCCATATGCTTTGCTAGCTGGGCCCAGCAAGCAAGGGTAAATGGGACCCATATGGGCTATATCCGGGCACGCCCATGTGGGATTACCCATATGGGTCCTATATGGGTCCCACATTCAGCAAGCCCATGTGGGATTACACATATGGGTCCTATATGGGTCCCACATTCAGAAAGCAAGGGTAAATGGGACCCATATGGGCTATATCTGGGCACGCCCATGTGGGATTACTTATATGGGCTCTATATGGGTCCCATATGCTTTGCTAGCTGCTTTGACCCACATGGGCTGCCCACATGGGACCCAGGTTAATCCCGGTTGCACTTTTGGTATGGGGCCCATGTGGGCAGCCCATATTGGGCCCGTATGGAAAACAACATTGGACCCATATGGGTCCCATATGCTTTGCTAGCTGGGTAATTGCTGGCATTGAATTGTTCACTCTTTTTGAAAATTGGAGAAACATTTGCATGGCTCCAGTCTGATGGGGCTTGTCCAGTTTTCAGGGATTTGTTGAAAATCGCAGTAAGTAAGGGTGCACTTTCTTGTGTACTTCTGGGTTTTATTGTATCAGGGCCCGCTGCCTTATGGGGGTTCGGTTCAGAAGCAGTTTTCTCACCCCACCCTCTGTAACGTGTATGTTAGGCATGTTTGGATAGGGACTCGGTCCAAGATCTGGTATATCAGAGTTATCCTTTTTTTTGAAGATTGAGGAGAATTGGCGATTAAGTATGCCTGCCTTACAGTATATCCGGCATTTGATTTTAAGGTCCCATTTCCCCTGAGGGAATTTGCAGATTCTAGCATTTTTTGACATTCTGCACTATGGGAGGCACCTATGTTGACTAAATGAGTCTTCCAATTTATATTTCCAAGATTCATATCACCGCCTATCAAGATTATGTTACTTGCTGTATCAATGAGGGAGGCTATTCTATCAAGTTCATCAATGCATGAGAAATCCCGGTCTGGCCTATAAGCACTGCAGACATAAAGATCTTTTATACCATTTTGATTAACTTGTACCTGATTTCTGATGCAGATTTAAGCTCTGCAGGTGCAGGACTTATGAGTTTTTTTGGAGACAAGCACAAAAACACCGCCACCTGTTCTACGCTTCGTGTAATTTCGATAGACATTATACTCTAAGTGAATACCTCTGAGTTGCTAATGTTTTATTTCAACCATGATTCGGTTCCGAGAGCAATATCAGGTTTAACAGACGACAGCATTACTAAGAAGCCAACCCTGCCTATCCTACCAATCCAACCTATAGAATACCTACGAATAGCCCAAATCATACCTATCCCGCACAGCAGAGTTATGGCCCTTGAAGTTTGCCAACCGCCACATCAATAACCCCAATCACACCCTATGCTCCCGCTCCGCCACCCACCACCAACATCATTTTTAATGAAGTTTCCTGTCATCACAACAGAAATGTGGTCCCATTTCAGCCAACACATTTTTCTAAAACATTTTATCTTATGAAGTTAGCACGGTCTAACGGTTTTAGACTAGAAACAGCAGAGTAACGGCTCTTTCTTCTGAATATCTGATATTTACCAAACTTCATCAGTGTTTATATCAATGAAAGATTGAAAAAGTTCAAGAACCAATCAAATTTGAGCAAAAAAAGTAACATTATTCTGGCCATTGATTGAATGAATGATTGATTGCTATGTTTTCCTTCTAACACTCCATACTGACTCCCACGCAATCCATCCCCACCACCTCCCCTCCACCCCATTGTTTATAAAGCATGGAAGCATTGTTTTTCACTCTATTCGCAACAAATGTGTCCATAAACTAGCATATGGCCCTCTTCACCATGCGATATTTTTCAAATTATGTTTGAAGATGTATCCAATGCACGAAGCTTAAAATGAATGATAGTACCATTTTGTTTTATGGAGCTTTTGCAAACGAATCATACCACACATTAAAACGGAATTCGAAGTCAGTTTACTCCGTTTCGTTCATTGTATTTTTTTGTTAAATGTGGTTTGCACCTTTAAACTCTAAAGTAGATAGTTAACGATCATTATATAACATATAAAAATGAATTGATATATTGTCAATTCCGTGAAGCGCCCTCTGAGAAGGAAGTCGATAGAGTGCACAACGACTAAACAGGTACCTCATTTTACTAAATTAAATTGTATTTCATTCATCATTAGACAATCTTTTAGTTTATGTTTTGAATATACTTTGAGCTCTAATTCACAGTTGGCAGTTATTTTCTATAAATAAAAGGAAAAACAAATATACGTCAAACCGAACGTAAAAGAACATTTTCGCAAGTTATAAATACACATTTTAAAAAATGATATATAATTTTCAAAGCTTGACTGCTTAATATTTATAAATTTGTGCAAGTATAGCACCGTAGATTATATCATTTATAAGTATATCTCACTTTCGTTTTCAAGTTGTCATGATTATGTTTAAAGGGACTGGAGGTGATTTGGAAATGTATTGGTGTTAATAGAAATACGAATAAAACATCATATTATACCTCATTTGCACATTTTTTTTTTGCACAATGTGACGTTATCCGGTCACTATTATGTAATAGTCAAATTTAAATAAAACATAAAAGGTAATGTTTTAATTTGTTGGTCAGATTCGGTATAATATAACAAATAATGTATGGTGCTTCGATCCATATGCAATTTATGGACTGGGCAGTCAGACCTCGCTTCGGTCCATATAACATTCTAGGTCTGACTGCCCAGTCCATAAACTTGCATATGGACCTCAGCACCATATATTATTTGTTAAATAATGTGTTTGAGTTGAATATTAAATATGCACATGCAGTTAGGTTAGTAAACTAGGCCCAACGAAACGTCTGATTTAATTATTGTCTATGAATGGGTTTGTCTCGAAACCTCGACGATTCTGCTAGTGTTTGGTTTATAAGCCTTGATAATAATGCATATGATGCTGTAATGCCATCATTAAAATAAGTATAAAAGACGAACAGTAAATGCAGCTTTCACAGAACACAGTAAACCCAAAAACACGTTAATAAAAAATAAAGGTATATGACGTCACAAACACAAAAAGGGTTGACAATAGACCTACCGGCTTAGAACGGTCAGTGGCAAAAAAGGCCGCTGGCGGTTGCCTTTTTTTTGTAATCTACGTGTACTTTTATTGATTAATATGTACAACTGCTATCAACATGAACTACACGTAAAATAATATTTAAAATTTAGCAAAAAAGATCGGTAAGAATCGATACGTCGTCACTTGACAAGTTGACAAGTTGAGCTCCCTGTGGGATTCGAACCCGCAGCGGTGAGAGGCGAGAATGCTTTAAACGCAGCTCATAATTTGTCCGGAAATATGACTGTAAGAGACAGGCCTCGTTCGTTGCCCCTTTTCAGGATATGGCTCAGGAGAATGTGAATACCAACGCAAATTAAAGGGACACACGGCAGTTTTGATTTTTTAAAAACTCACTGCATTCCGTTAGTTTTTTACATTACTTGCATTTGTTTAATCATTAATATCAATTATAAGAAAAGTATAAAGCCAACTGTGTTTGCATTGTATATACTACTGATAATATTGCACCATTAATATATTAAAATTTAGTAAATAACGAAGAAAAATTGAAAACTCTTTTTTTCATACACAACACATATCTTTTCACGACACTCCAATCATATCATAGAAATAACTAAAGACCCAACAGCTGAAAATGAAAACACTTATTAAATAACTATTGTTGGCCCGGCGTGCAAAATTCAGCAAAAGGTTTTAGGTCACGAACAATGTTAATAATACTTACATAAATTATATATCAAATTAAACTGGAATTGTTAGTTGTAAGATTTGCAAATTTGTTAAGAAATAAATATTGTACAGCCACAATGCTTTTTTGTTGGGACTTTTCCCATGTAAACTCATTGCTGCTATGATAGTAGAACATAAGGAAATCTCAAATAATAGTTAGATTTACAGAAACTACCACCCCCCACCCCACACCAAATAACGGCAAAATAACACTACAAATCCGTTTATCTAAACTCTATAAACGTTTTCAGGTCATATTATAATATGTATGTGCCGACTAAAAGTATGGGTTTGTTCACGGGTTCTTAAAGTTGAATATGCGTAAAATGAATTATGAGTTGGCAACTCATAATTCGACGCTCCAGTTTTGGGGTTTGGCCTGAATGGTTAAAGGTACACAGTCCATATAAATATATTGTCCTTTTAAAAGAAAACAAATAGTGTGTATAAGCTAATGTTGCTAGGCTGGAATGGCATGTTTTCCTTTTTTTTAAATATACAGAATTTGTTCGAGCTCTTTAAAAGTAAGATGTGATATTGTTTCGATTCCCCTAGAATAAGAGCAAACGTTTTGGAAAATGGTCAGGCATAGCAAAACATCTCATACACATAATCAATAGCCTTCAAATGCGCAACATTCAAAGGCATAGACTTGAACAAAAGGCCAACATTGTATTATAATGGACACAACATAACATACAAACTATATAACGCTTGTACCTTATATTCAAAAGAACTACATTTGTTTGATGTCAATTTAATAGCGACATAAGCGACATCTTAAACGGGGTACTTATTATAGTACACGTTTACTTTGGATCGTGCTGTTTATGTTACGATCTCTGTTAGATTATTTCAAAGTTAAAGTTCGTGTGACTTGTTAGTATTAATTTTAAAGGCGTGTGATAGTTCATGAGAATGATAGTTCATGAGAATGAACTGAATTTATAAAAGGACTACCCTAAGGTGTATATTTATCTCATGTTTGAGCCACCGTTTCAGTTATATCGCTTGTATTAGACGAAGTAATCGAAACGAGCGACACGTGTGTACTGATATAATTCATTACAATACCGAGATCTTTATATACCGTGTTTCATTTAGTACTACATTCATATTTAACAGAGCGATAAAATAATTAGACACTCCCAAACAGTGCCAATAAAGTCAGGTATGGACGGTAAAATTGAAACCACAAGTCGATACCATATAGTGGAACGAAACATAATATACATATATGATGCACTGGTTGCCTTGACATTATTAAATATGGATTGTGCAGCTTTAAAGCCGTTTATATTGTGTCTATAGAGTTAGGATTCTCAAAATATGTAAGTTATGCATATACCACATCGTCAGTAGGTTTAGAAACGGTGACTTTAATTGTTTGCGATACAATTAAGTCTTCTAGGTTGTTAATTTAGATTTATCCACAAAACAAACCATTTGGGTATAGAAATTATAAAAATATATATTTTTATTTTGTATGAAGCAGATTTTGTAATGAACATGTATATTTTGTCACTTTGATCTACTTTCGATGCTGAGATTAAATATTCAATATGCTGGCATAAACACATACAATACATATCAACGATATAATTAGGCATTGCACTACACGTGACAATGCTAACCAACCTCAAATCCTGTCACTGAAAGTTCATATTGAAGACTGACATTAATAGCGGGCGTAAGTAGCCAGACCTATATGTTGCTATACAATACGCCAAATTTGTTTGACATACAAAAAAGAGTATGAAAGGAGAAATTTACATAGATTGTAAACAGCTCATATTTTTATAAATGTCCTCAACAGTCTCGATGGAAGATGGGCCAAGCGAGTACCATGTCAAAGTGTTCCCATCTGCTGGTAGCCGCGTTCGATATTGGAACCACATACACTCAAGTGATATGAAAACGCAACACGGGAATTTCCGCTATATATTGTATGTACAATATGCTGCTTTTAATCGAATGGTACATGGCTACGTAAGACCTTTCCTTTTGGAAAAAAACACTAAAACAACAAATAATACAGCAAATAGTATTCCTGCAATGTTTCATTATTCACAGAGTACGCGTTTGGCTCAATCATGTGAGCAAACTTAGGATTTACATTAAATACAGTACTGAACTAGCTCAATTTTTCAAAGAGCAACTTCAACATTGATGAAGTTCTTGTTACAAAGTGTAGTGTGATTAAAACGTCTACAACATCACAGTTGTGTCCTTTCTCTAGTTAACTGCAACTTTTTTTTAAAAAAACATCTTGGGATTTCTTTGGAATAATATGTGCAATTAAGTGTGCAGTATATACATTATATAGCGGAAATTCCCGTGTTGCGTTTTCATATCTCTTGAGTGTACAGTGGCTATGCATTTTTATTCCGTGATGATCCTCTGAAGGTCCAAACAAACCAAAGCTGGATTGCTGGTTCCGAGAAGCTCATCTCTCTCAAAACACCGACATGCGTGCTGCTGGAACCAAACAAACAGTTTCATTCCTTTGGATTTGAGGCTGAGAACAAGTTTACAAGTCCTGCGGAAGACGAAAACCACCACGGCTGGTATCTGTTTAGGAGGTTCAAGATGCTGTTGCACAAAAACGACGTACATATATTTATTGTTGTTTGCGTAGGCCTATGGGTTATATAGCGTTAGGTGTAAAGCCTCTATATTTAAATATGTATAGTTAAATACGTATCTTAAATGTTTGTCAATAACATCTAAAGTTTACCGTTAATGTCATTCGTAAACCATGCTAGCACACTTGGCAGAAATCATCCAATCCGTTCAGTTGAAGTTCAAAATAAAGCTACCATTAAATAGTGCATATTATTAACACGTCAAAACGTGCTTTATTTGTATTTATTTAAATGCGTTGGCCAGGAAAATTCTTAAAAACAGGTTAACCGTTATCGAAATTTGACTTTGTCACAGGATATCAGTTTGTTAATGGTCGAAATTCGTGTTTAACAGCTTCGATACTGCATCGCCATTAGCACAAATGTGCAACATTAAACGACTGATATACCGTCACAAAGTTAAAAATTCAATGCTGTTAACACTATATTTATATCCACAAAATATAAATAATTTGTATGGTTGTTTCGTGTATTTTGTGTGTTTTTGCAAAATATAAATATGTGTCATATACATAATAATCCCGCAATCTATTTGTACACATTTTCATTTAAATATCAATCAGGCTACGTGCATAATCGGGTATAACATGTTCACGTCAGATCGGTCTTACATACTGAAAAGAAAAAGAAACGCATAATAGGTATTTTCTCTATGGTACAGGGCGACATTAGGCCTGTCCTTTCGGAAATAAGGTTTAAACAGCACCGAACACATCAATGGTTACCATGGTTACCCCTTTGAAGTTTTATTATCGACAGAATGCGCATTTTGCTCAAGCAGGTGAGCAAACTTAGGCTTTAAACGTTGCAAATTCTTAACATTAAACACAATACTGAAATGGTATGACTTTTTTCAAGCGAAACTAAAACATTAAAGAGGCTCTACCTATATCTTTTTGTCTACCAATTGATATAAACTTTACTTAATTATAAAGACAACTATGAAAAAGGTAAATGGCAATAATTTCACCCAAAGTAATATGCGTTTTGCTGGGGAAAAACAGGATTGAAAAGATCGGATTTTTGAAATTGTATTCGTAATTGTTTTAGACAAGCCGATTGCGGAGATTTTCCGATCTTATTCGTTTACAATCGGAACTACTCGTCTGATTAGCGAAGAGTTCCGATCGATTCGTTTGCTATCGGAACTGCGCCAAATAGTTTGTAATCGCATTGCGCATGTCCGAGAAAATCGTAAAAACTCGTAGTTTTCCGGCAGGAATAAACGGCTGGGCAGCATTTTATTCAAGATATTGTTTTGATCATAATTAATAATTTACAGAACTGGAATACGAACCATGTTTCTTTTTAGAATACTCATAAAATAGCTTTGTATACATATAAATGCAGTAATAGTGAGTATTTCATATTTTACATTAAAAATCGCGTAGATATAGGTAGTGCCTCTTTAATGTATATCGTGTAACAAAGTTTATTTTGATTAAAAGGTCTACTACATGACAGTGTTGTCCTTTCTGTAATTAGTTGTAGCCCCTTTTTTGTACAAAACACGTTGAGATATATCTGGAATATTACGTGGAATTATGTGTATATACTAGTGTAGTATAGGCAATTTTTTCGGGGGGCATATAGTAATCGCACCGTCCGTCGGATTCTGTCCGTCTGTCATTCCGAAGCTCGTGTCCGGACCGTAACTTCACAACCCCTAAAGGGATTTTTAAATAACTTGGCACAAGTGATCACCATAACAAGACAATGTGTCGCATGCAAAACCCAGGTCCGTACCTCAAAGGTTAAGGTCACACTTGAAGTTCAAAGGTCAAAAACAGGTACGCAATTTCGTGTCCGGACTGTAACGTCACAACCCCTGCAGGGATTTTTAAATAACTTGACACAAGTGATCACCATAACAAGATGATGTGTCGCGCGTAAAACCCAGATCCGTACCTCAAAGGTCAAGGTTACACTTGAAGTTTATAGGTCAAAAACAGGTACGTAATTTCGTGTCCGGACCGTAACGTCACAACCCCTGCGGGGATTTTTAAATTACTTAGCACAAGTGATCACCATAGCAAGACGATGTGTCGCGCGCAAAACCCAGGTCCGTACCTCAAAGGTCAAGGTCACACTTGCAGTTCATAGGTCAAAAACAGGTACGCAATTTCGTGTCCGGACCGTAACGTCACAACCCCTGCAGGGATTTTTAAATAACTTGGCACAAAAGATCACCATAACAAGACGATGTGTCGCGCACAAAACCCAGGTCTTCAAGATCAAGGTCAAACTTGGAGGTCAAAAGTCAAATTGTGTCCGGTCAATAACTCTGGCATTCATGGACGAGTTTTTAAAATAACTTGGCACAAGTGCTCACCACAACAAGACGATGTATCGCGCACAAAATCCAGGTCAGTGGCCCCAAGGTCAAGGTCCAATTTTGATGTCAAATGTCATATCATGTCCGGTCAATAACTTTTGCATGCCTGGACGGATTTTCAAATAACTTGGCACAAGTGCTCATCACAACCAAATGAGGTGTCGTGCACAAATCCAGATCCATGGCTCCAAGGTCAAGGTCATACTTAGAGGTCAAAGGACACTTCCGGGGCATTTATCACTTACAGTGACATTTCTTGTTATTTTATTTATTATTTGTGGGACCCACATTATTTAAATTTTCTGCTGATCACATGACATCCATTAGCTTTTATATATTGTATCTCTTATGTGATACATCTGGCCTGGTTAGCTCAGTCGGTAGCGACGTTCGAACCAATATTACCCAAAGGTTAGCTCAGTCGGTAGCGACGTTCGACTAATATTACCCATAAGTGTAATTGTAGTGTGGGTTATGAGTTCAACCCCAAGAATCGGTTCTTCTTTTTTTGTACCGCTATTGAATTCCGTCAAAAAATCTTGGTTTTATTTAGTAAATATTCAATAATGGTTGGTGTGTTATGTTTATCAACGTCATTATTTTGTGTTTTGTAGGCTAAAAGTTACGGACATTGTCCCTTTAATGTATCATATTTAATATTATGTATCATTTAATTTTTTTCTTCTAAATTATCAAAAATAAAAGATGATTTGGTGACATCGATCATCAGAATATTTAACCGACCGATGATCGATCATTAATCGATTAAATATGGCTGCTAAATATAACGCAAGTGTAATCCTTTTTCAGAATATAATAAAGAAAAAAACACATTTGAAGAATGTTCCTGTTATAAAGCAGCTGAATGAAACTGACCAGCATTTATTTGAAATATATAAGTAATAAAGCAGCTGAACGAAACTGACCAGCATTATTTGAAATATATAAGTAATAAAGCAGCTGAATGAAACTGACCAGCATTTATTTGAAATATATCAGTAATAAAGCAGCTGAATGAAACAGTAATAAAGCAGCTGAATGATACTGACCAGCATTTGTTTGAAATATATAAGTAATAAAGCAGCTGAATGATACTGACCAGTATTTATTTGAAATGTATAAGTAATAAAGCAGATGAATGATACTGACCAGCATTTATTTGAAGTATAAGTTGTGATTAGTGGTACTTCTTGCAAAATTCCCCCTCTGGTTGCCGGCGTAGAATACAACAAATCTCACAAACTCATCGTCACATGCAGAGGGGAAAGAACCCACCCCACCCCTTTAGGCACACGTTTGATAAAGACTGTATGAAAGTGATCATCACCCCTCCCCCTTTCATGTTCATTTTGTCACGTTTTGTTCATGCTCATTAAAGGTCTTCATCATGACCTCTGTATTGTTTCAGGTGACATCTCGCTCACATCAATAAGAGCAGTGGCAGGAAATCAATAAACGTGGCGCCAACGTAAATGGAGTGTCTACAATAGAATTTGCAGCAACCCTGCAGTTCAGGGTGAGAAGGTCCTAGGCCCATTCTCCATATTTTATTTTGGTGTACATGGAGGATGAGCCATGCATGTTCATTCCTGTTAGGCGCCATATAACCTTTCATGTGTTGGTGCGCCTTAAAACCCAATTCAATTCAATTCTATAACTTAGTTGTTGCTTTTTACAGAGTTAAGCTCCTTTTGCATAAAACGTTTAACCTGCAACGTAGTCTGGGTCACAACAAAATATTTAATTATTCTAACATCTCCCTGGCCGTAGGGTTAACAGCGTTGCGTAGTAAACATTCGCCTCGACTTGTTAAGAAGTGTCGATTCTTACGGATGGCGGGAGGTGGACAGTACTGGTTCTACCCAGGAAAAATGTCTGGTCTGCTTCCACCACAAAAAAAAAAATTACCATCATATATAACCTTGCATGTGTTGAAACTGACGTAAAACACCATACAAACAATCAAACAAACATTCTAGTATGTTCATGACAATGATATTGTTCCTTATCACTTTCATATACTGGCCAATAGCACAGGTTCTACCGTTGCAATAGTTTTGCCCCTTTGCACAAAGCTTCTTACATGCTGTCCAGCCCCAGCTGGCGATGGGCCAAAGAAATAGTCTACTGTTGTCACGAAGGAGGTAGAACTCTCACAATGTGGCCTGGAACTGAATATCACGATTTGAATTGAATGATGATCAAAAACGTGATAATTTCCAGTAGTCATCATCATCTCCATTATCAGCAACTCTGCAGTTCAGGGTGAGAAGGTTCTAGGCCCATTCTCTATATTTTATCTCGATGTACATGGAGTATGAGCCTGGCATGTTCATTCCTGTTAGGCGCTATATAACCCTTTATGTGTTGGTGCACCTCAAAACCCCAATTCAATTCATCTCCATTATTGTCATTTTTTACTCACCACCATTTCCCATTTTAACCTGATATAAGTTGTTAAATGGTTGTAAAACCCATACATTCATTAAAGATGAATGGCCACCCTTTTTGTAGTATTATCAATTAACAAATTTAACTCTTAAATATGAACATTTCATGATAGTCCCGGAGAGAAACATATAATTAAAACTGCTACTAAGTTGTATGCAAAACTAAGTATTATTTGCATGACGTAGATACTTTTACCACTGCATGACTGCAAGGGGAAATGAGGTAAATCTGAATTGTATAGCTGCACAACTATTGCCAGATAATTGATAAATACATTTACCTGTGGATTAATTTACCTGTTCAAAGTTGTCTACATCTTATTCTCGATTTTCACAGATATTGCGAAATGTGAATTGTAAATATCTATTGTTGTGTATTGATTTCGATGGCAGGGTATGGGGATTTTACATGGAGTGTTTACAGTGAGGTATAATAAAACAAGACGATGTGTCGCGCACACAATCCAGGTCCGTGGCTCTAAGGTAAAGGTCACACTTAGAGGTCAAAGGTCAAATTGTTTCCGGTCAATAACTCTGGCATTCATGGAAGGATTTTCAAATAACTTGGCACAAATGCTTACCACAACAAGATGACGTGTTGCGCACATTCCAGGTCCGTGGCTCTAAGGTCAAAGGTCAAATCGTGTACGGTCAATTACTCTGGCATTCCTGGACGGATTTTCAAATAACATGGCACAAATGCTCACCAAAACAAGACGATGTATTGCGCACAAAATCCAGGTCCGTGGCGTCAAGGTCAAACTTAGAGGTCAAATCGTGTCCGGTCAATAACTCTGGCATTCCGTGACAGATTTTCAAATAACATGGCACAAGTGCTTACCACAACCAGACAACGTGTCGCGCACAAAATCCAGGCCCGTGGCTCCAAGGTCACACATAGAGGTCAAAGATCACTTCGGGGGGCATTTGTCACTTAGAGTGACATTTCTTGTTCGATTATGCGTTTCTTTTTCCTTTCAGTATAGTTTATCTTTGTTTGTTTTGGTTATTTCTCGTGTCGTAACACTCTTGTTCTAAGGATTACTAGTATATGGCACTTCAACATGAATTAAATTGAACTGAATTGAATTTAAGAGAGATTGTTTTCAGAACCTCTCTAGAGAGACTACAATAGACGACATCAGCGGTAAATCAATGAGAGCAATTTCAATCTTCGCGATGTCCATCAGATACTTGAATAATATAAGTAATAAAGCAAATAAACAAATATGGAATATAGCAGTCACGACCAACAAAGGATGCGAATACACCAGAGCGGTCAAGATGAAGAAGTATTGCGATGAAATGATAAACAAGTCAAAGGAACAACCACAGTTGTAAATGAGTATAAATGTTCATTAAATATAACACAACGCGAGATGACTGAGTATACTAAAATGGAACCAAAATGCTATCAACAACTGCTTAATTAAAACGTTTAGCTATCGACAACAATTGCTTACATAAGTCTCTCCAATACCGCCAACAACTATTTCCTAAATGGACGCCGATAGGTTTACTGAATACACTCCGATATCATCAACTACTGTTACTGAATGCACTCCCATATCGTCAACTAGGATTACTGCATACACTTTGATATCATCAAACACCAATATCGTCAACTCCTGTTTAATGAATGCCCACTTATATCGACAATAACTATTGTTTGATGAATACACTCCGATATCGTCAACTACTGTTACTGAAAATACTCCGATATCGTCAACTTCTGTTACTCAATACATTCCGATATTGTCAAGTACTGTTACTGAATACAGTCCGATATCGTCAACTACTGTTACTGAATACACTCCTAAATCGTCAAGTAATGTTACTGAATACATTTCAATATCGTTAACTATTGTTACTGAATACACTCCGATATCGTCAAGTACTGTTACTGAAGACACTCTGATATCGTCAAGTACTGTTACTGAAAACATTCCGATATCGTTAACTTTTGTTAATGAATACACTCCGATATCGTCAACTAGGATTTCTCAATACACGCCGATATCGTCAACTAGGGTTACTGAATACACTCCGATATCTTCAACAACTGTTACTAAATACAATCCGATATCGTCAAGTACTGTTACTCAATACACTCCGATATCATCAACTAGGGTTACTGAATACACACTGATATTGTGAACTAGTGTTACTAAATACAATCCGATATCGTCAACTAGGGTTACTGAATACACACTGATATCGCCAACTACTGTTACTGAATACACTTCGATATCTTCAACGACAGTTACTAAATACACTCCGATATCTTCAACTACTGTTACTAAATACACTCCGATATCTTCAACTACTGTTACTAAATACAATCCGATATGGTCAACGACTGTTACTAAATACACTCCGATATCTTCAACTACAGTTACTAAATACACACCGATATCTTCAACTACTGTTACTAAATACAAACCGATATCGTCAACGACTGTTACTGAATACACTCCGATATCTTTAATTACTGTTACTAAATACACTCCGATATCGTCAACTAGGGTTACTGAATACACACTGATATCGTGAACTAGGGTTACTAAATACACTCCGATATCCTCATCTATTGTTACTGAATACACTCTAATATCGTCAACTGCTGTTACTGAATACACTCCGATATCGTCAAATAGGATTTACTGAATACACTCGAATATCGTCAACTCCAGTTTAATGAATACGTTCTGCTATGGACAATAACTATTGTTTAATGAATACACTCCGATATCGTCAACTAGGGTACTGAACAATCTGATATCGTCAACTAGGGTTACTGAACAGTAGTGATGGAAATCGGCTGAAATTTTTCACAATCGATAATCAGTTTAATCGGATGGTGTATAATCGATAACTTTCCGATTAATAATCGGTTGAAGTAGAAGAATCATTCAATCAAAAGCGAACTCAGGGATGGAAACTAATGGTTGCCCATTCGCCCGGGCAACTTAATTCCAAACTGGGCAAGTAAATTTCATAAGTTGGTAGTCCGCCTAGGCGACTAACTTTTTCGACAAGCTAAACTTACTCATATGCGCATATGCCATGGGCTCATTTTCAGCTGGGCAACCAAAATTAATAAGATGGTTGCCCGTTTGGGCAACCAAGCTTAGTTTCCATCCCTGCCGAACTGTTGACAAGCAAGACTCTACAATCTTCACTGTTTGTAGAAAGTAATTTCTGTTACAATTAAAATAAAAACAGAAAAAAGTATATTAGCATTAGACATCATTTGTGGAAATGGACAAGCAAAAATAACAATGCATTTGTCTGCTGCTTTATAATCATTAAAATTCATTATTATAATTTTGTAAATGACAATTTGACAAACAGCCGAAACAGGTAACTTGACACAAACTGGCTAACAAGTTAACAAAAGAAGAAAAGTAATTCAAGTGACTAGAACATTTTTAAATGACTAGAAAGTCCATAAAGTGCTGAAACTTACAGTTACTGAGTCATATGACAGACACATTCACATATGGGTGATTTCAAAAATAATGAAGCCATTACTTTTTCTTGAAATAGATCAAATAATAGAGCTTCAATTATATTTTTTAAATGTGCATTCCAACATAGTATTATTTCCATTTAACTATCTAAATATTTATAAATGTACACGAATACAACGAATCATGCAACCGAATTAGTTACTATCCGAAAACATCTACCGATATATTAAAACAATTAACTTTTTTTGCATATTGCTTTCTGCAACTTTTGCAAATTGCGACACTAGTATCGATCTTCCCGTCGCCTCCTTTTTTAAATTTAAAGAAATCCCATGCCAGCGATTTAGTTTTTATTCTTGGATGAGGAAAAAGTTGTTGAAGTTCTCCATCGCTGACGACGTGATCACTGATTTGTCTCCCTTGGGTACGGTATAAAACTTTCGCGACGTCGCGGAACAGAAATTTGTAATCGATTATCGTCGCTCTGGATTTTCCTAACCGATGTCGGCGACGTAGCGACAATCGGACCATCACTACTGAATAGACTCCGATATAGTCAACTAGAGTATCTGAATACAATAGGATTATTACTAGAGTAACGTGTTCTGAAAGTTTATATCACCTCGAGTAGTTTAATGCCAGATCAAGGTGTGATCCAGATCTGGCATTTACCTACGAGAATACGTTACTCTAGTAATGATCCTTTTATTATATATCTCTTACACATCATTAACATAGAAATATTTGCATTGGTATTGAATACACATTCAATAAAGCATATTATTTCTCGATAAAGTGCAGCGGGAAAATGTATGTAGGTGTTCATTGGTCTGACCTACTTGTTTTGTTTGTATGACGTAACGTCGTCTTGACGTTCTCGCGCATAGTGGCGTAAAACTTGTTTGAATCATTGGAAAAACGGCTGTTCTATTTTTAGTTAGATAGTGATACTAATTCTTTTTTTAGTAACATTGTGATAACCTATAGTGTGATATAGGTTGTTGTATTCCATTGTAAGAAAATGAAGGTACTATGTATATATTAATGATAGGTATATAATAAACTCCGATATCGTCAACTACTGTTACTGAATACACTCCGATATCGTCAAATATGGTTACTCCATATACTCCAATATCGTCAACTTCTGTTTAATGAATGCGCCCTGATATCTACAATAACTGATGTTTAATGAGTTCACTCTGACATCGTCAACTACTGTTACTGAATACATTCCGATATCGTCAATTACTGTTACTGAATATACTCCGATATATTCAACTAAGGTTTCTGAACACATTCCGATATCGTCAACTAGGTTTACTGAATACACTCCGATATCGTCAACTAGGGTTACTGAATTTAAATCGATATCGTCAACTACTGTTACGATATCGTCAACTAGGGTTACTGAATTTAAATCGATATCGTCAACTACTGTTACTGAATACACACCGATATCGTCAACTAGGGCTACTGAATTTAAATCGATATCGTCAACTACTGTTACTTAATACACTCCGATATCGTCATGTACTGTTACTGTATACACTCCGAGATTGTCAACTGCTGTTACTGAATACACTCAAAATCTTCAACTCCTGTTTAGTGAATACACTCCGATATCGATAATAACTGTTTTCTGAGTACACTCCGATATCGACAACTCCTTTTAATTAATGCGGTCTAATATCTATAATAACTGTTGTTTAATGAGTATACTCTGATATCGTCAACTACTGTTACTGAATACATTCCGATATCGTCAATTACTGTTACTGAATATACTCCGATATATTCAACTAAGGTTTCTGAACACATTCCGATATCGTCAACTAGGGTTACTGAATACACTCCGATATCGTCCACTAGGGTTACTGAATACACACCGATATCGTCAACTAGGGTTACTGAACTCACATCGATATCGTCAACTACTGTTACTTAATACACTCCTATATCGTCATGTACTGTTACTGAATACACTGCGAGATTGTCAACTGCTGTTACTGAATACACTCAAAATCTTCAACTCCTGTTTAGTGAATACACTCCGATATCGATAATAACTGTTTTCTGAGTACACTCCGATATCGACAACTCCTGTTACTGAATGAACACACTCTGATATTGTCAACTACTGAATTCACTCCAAAATCGTCAACTCCTATTTAACGAATACACTCCGATATCGACAATAACTGTTGTTTAATGAATACACGCCGATATCGTCAACTACTGTTACTGAATGCACTCTCATATCGTCACCTTAGAAGTAAAAGATGATATTTGCCTTATTTGTTCATATACTCATAGCAGCTTTTACCACTAAGGTGACGATATCGTCAACTACTGTCACTGAATACACACCAAAATCGTCAACTCCTGTTTAATTAATACACTCCGATATCAACAATAACTGTTGTTTAATGAATATCTTCCGATATTGTCAACTACTGTTACTGAATGCACTCCGATATCGCCAACTTCTGTTAATATATACACTCCAAGATTATCAACTGCCTCTACCGAATACACTCCAAAATCGTCAACTTCTGTTTAATGAATACACTCTGATATCGACAATAACTGTTGTTTAATGAATACACTCAGATATCGTCAACTACTGATATTGAATGAACTCCGAGGTCGTCAACTACTGTTACTGAATACACTCCGAAATCGTCAACTTCTGTTTAATAAATACACTCCGATATCGATAATAACTATTTAATGAACACACTCCGATATCGTCAATGACTGTTGCAGAATGTACTCTGATATAGTCAACTATAGTTACTCAATACACTCCGATATCGTCAACTATTGTTACTGAATACACTTCGATATCGTCAACTACTGTTACTCAATACACTTGGTATCGTCAAGTACTGTTACTGAATGCACGCCGATATCGTCAACTACTGTTACTCAATACACTCCGAAATCGTTTGCTACTGTTACTGAATACACTCTGATATCGTCAACTTCTGTTTAATTAATACACTCCGATATCGATAATAACTGTTTGATGAATACACTCCGATAGCGTCATTGAATGTTACAGATTGTACTCTGTTATCGCAAACTTGGGTTACTGAATACACTCCGATATCGTCAACTACTGTTACTGAATATACTCCGATACACTCCGATATCGTCAAGTATTTTTACCTAATGCACTCCGATATCGTCAAAAATTCTTATTGAATACACTCCGATATCGTCAACTACTGTTTCTGAATACACACCGATATCGTCCACTACTGTTACTGAATACACTCCAATATCGCCAAGAACTGTTAATGAATATACTATGGATTACTGAATGCACTGTGTTATCTTCAACAACTTGTTAATGAATATACTATGGATTACTGAATGCACTGTGTTATCTTCAACAACTTGTTAATGAATATACTATGGTATTGCCATCAACTGCTGATTGGATACACTCCGATATATCCAACAACTGCTTACTGAATACACTCCGATATCTCCAATAACTACTTACTGAACACACTTCGATATCGTCAACATTTGCTTACTGAATACACTCCGATATTGCCAACAACTGCTTACTGAGTACACTACTATATTTCGGACAACTGCTTACAGAATGCACACATATGTCGCTAAGAACTGCTTACTGATACACTGTAATATCGCTAATAGATGCTTACTGAATACACTCCGAAATCATCAAAAATTGCTTACTGTAAACACTTCGATATCTCTAAAAACTGCTTCTATTGCCAACAACTACGGAAAGAATGCATATTAAATATAGTACGATTTCGCCATCAACTGCTGATTGGATACACTCCGATATCTCCAATAACTACTTACTGAACACACTCCGCTATCGTCAGCGTAAGAACTGCTTACTGAATACACTCCGAAATCACGAAATATAGCTTACTGTAAACACTTCGATATCTCTAAAAACTGCTTCAATTTCCAACATTTACGGATAGAATGCATATTGAATATAGTACGATTTCGCCATCAACTGCTGATTGGATACCCTCCAATATCTCCAATAACTGCTTACTGAATACACTCCGATATATCCATAACTGCTTACTGAATACACTCCGATATCGTCAACATAAGAACTGCTTACTGATACACTGCAATATCGCTAATATATGCTTACTGGATACACTCCGAAATCACCAAAAATAGCTTACTGTAAACACTTCGATATCTCTAAAAACTGCTTCTACTAATTATACTCTGATATCGACAAAAACTGCTTACTAAATACACTCCGATATTTCCAATGATTGCTTCTTAAATACACAGCAATATCGGTTATAACTGCTTGCTTGGTCACCCACATTTCCTTAGTGAATACACATTGATATCATCAACAACTGCAGGGTGAGCCTCCAACATCCGCTTATTAGTTTACTCCGAAATATCCAACAACTGTATACCAAAGACACTCCGATATGGTCATATACCACTATTGCATTTTACATAGGGTTACATTATAGCCTTTTGGCCCTAAAACACATTTTACATACCCAAGGGAACATTTTAGGCTACTTTATTGAAAATATTTGGGTTTTTTGTCATGCTTTCGCCTACTTTCGGTTTTGATGAAGGTGCTGACCGTCGGGCTCGCAGCAAATAAATGTGAATTTTTGAAAATCATTTCTACTGAAAAATGATATTTTTGATTTTCAGGGCTCAAAATAGAAGATTTTACCATAAAAATGCCACGGTTTTTGTATATATTCAAAGTCTGCCTTCAAATGGATTAATTAACATTATGCAGCAGTTTCTATATGTGAAACCATCAAGAAAATGCAAGTTTTCGTTTTAAAAATGACAAAAAATAATTCTGAGAATATCCATTTTTAAGGCCATGTCATGTTATACAATATGCTCATTACACAAGATTGCAAAATTTAACGTATTTTTTATTAGATATTGTTGGTGCCACCTATACAGGTCATTTTCATGCAACCATGAAGCCAAAAAGCACTGTTGACAGTACAGATCCATGAAAATTCATTAAAATGAAGGGGGTGGGGCAGAAAAAAACTTTAAAAAAAATGGAAAATGTCATATTTTTTGCCAACTAAATTATTTAATTTGTAAAATGTATTAAACCGCATATAATATTTGCATATCAATACTAACCGCAAAGACGCAATGAACTCAGAGTCAGAGTTTACCTCAACATCATTTTCAAAACAGACATAAGCGCCTTTTCGACATCTTTAAGTTAGCAGATAGACGCAGCTTGTCGCTTTCTGGCCTTTTTTCCAAAAAATGTATGCAAATCCCTCAGAAATGAATAAAACTTACTAGATATACCTTTAATTGTGTCATATAGATGCATTACAGGCCAATTGTGTATAGCAGGTGTCAGGTAGGGATAATTGTGTGTCCACAACCCTAATAAAAGAATTTAAATTACCTATATTGCATCATAAAACTTTCAAATATTTAAAAATCATTAAAAAAAGTTACAAGAAAAGTCAAAATACAACATAATTCAACATTTCTCACACTTTAAAATCATTTTGTTAGAAAAAAGATATGTCTACTTTCACTTTAACCCCATGCAGAATCTAGCTTTATAGACATTCAAACCTAACTGAAGTTTGTTTTTTCTGGCTAAAATGTTTCATACATTCATCCAGAGGAAAATGGTGTCTTTTGCTTTTAGAAAAAAATACTTTTTTACAAAATATGAGGGCTTTAAATGGCTTCAGCTGATGTCAAATTCATGCGATTTTTACGTGTAAATCCAGAATTTTCAAAATGCCATATCTCGACAACCGTTCCAATCTTATGTTTCTAATGAATTGATTTTGAATTGATTTCATCAATAACATGTGATTTTCAACCAGTTGAAGCTCTCTTGAAAATCATTTCTACTGAAAAATGATATTTGTGATTTTCAGGGCTCAAAATAGCAGATTTTACCATAAAAATGCCACGGTGTTTGTATATATTCAAAATCTGCCTTCGAATGGATTAATTAACATTATGCAGCAGTTTCTATATGTGAAACCATCAAGAAAATGCAACTTTTCGCTTTAAAAATGACAAAAAATAATTATGAGAATATCCTCCCCAACTCCATTTTTAAGGCCATGCCATGTTTTACAATACGCTCATTACACAAGATTGCCTGTAACTGTACAATTTAATCTATTTTTTTATTAGATATTGTTTGTGCCACCTCTACAGGTAATTTTCATGCAACCATGCAGCCAAAAAGCACTGTTGACAGTACAGATTCATGAAAATTTATTCAAACAAAGGGAGTGGGGCAGAAAAAACTTTAAAAAAAAATTGGAAAATGTCATATTTTTTGCCAACTAAATTATTTAATTTGTAAAATGTATTAAACCGCATAAAATATTTGCATATCAATACTAACCGTAAAGACGCAATGAACTCAGAGTCAGAGTTTACCTCAACATCATTTTCAAAACAGACATAAGCACATTTTCGACATCTTAGCAGATAGACGCAGCTTGTCGCTTTCTGGCCTTTTTTCCAAAAAATGTATGCAAAGTCCTCAGAAATGAATAAAACTTACTAGATATACCTTTAATTGTGTCAAATAGGTGCATTACAAGCCAATGGTGTATACCAGGTGTCAGGTATGGCTAATTTTGTGTCCACAACCCTAATAAAAGAATTTAAATTACCTATATTGCATCATAAAACTTTCAAATATTTAAAAATCATTAAAAAGTTACAAAATAATTCAAAATACAACATAATTCAACATTTCTCGCTCTTTCAAATCATTGTGTTAGAAAAAAAGTATGTCTACTTTCACTTTAACCCCATGCAGAATCTAGCTTTAGGTCATATACCACTATTGCATTTTACATAGGATTACATTATAGCCTTTTGGCCCTAAAACACATTTTACATACCCAAGGGAACCTTTTAGGCTACTTTATTTTATATAGATATACCTTTAATTGTGTCAAATAGGTGCATTACAAGCCAATGGTGTATACCAGGTGTCAGGTATGGCTAATTTTGTGTCCACAACCCTAATAAAAGAATTTAAATTACCTATATTGCATCATAAAACTTTCAAATATTTAAAAATCATTAAAAAGTCACAAAATAATTCAAAATACAACATAATTCAACATTTCTCACACTTTCAAATCATTGTGTTAGAAAAAAAGTATGTCTACTTTCACTTTAACCCCATGCAGAATCTAGCTTTAGATCATATACCACTATTGCATTTTACATAGGATTACATTATAGCCTTTTGGCCCTAAAACACATTTTACATACCCAAGGGAACCTTTTAGGCTACTTTATTTTCAAAAATTATCCTAGACACACTTCAAAAAGTGAAAATATTTGGGGGTTTTGTAATGCTTTCACCTACTTTCGGTTTGATGAAGGTGCTGACCGTCGGGCTCGCAGCAAATAAATGTGATTTCTGACAATTTACTATACCTGCAATTTTCTCAATAAAATAGCCCAGATGGAAGTAACAATTACAGTTTGTTTGTTTTTTATCACCTACACATATTATTTTGACATTTTATGTACATCAGTTATGATTAAGGCAATTCTACCCAATCAGAAAATAGCTCTTTCGAAAAAGATATACCCTAATACACCCTATACTTTTTTCAGCCAATCAGTAGCCCAAAAACAATAGTGGTATGTGACCTAAATAGACATTCAAACCTAACTGAAGTTTGTTTTTTCTGGCTAAAATGTTTCATACATTCATTCAGAGGAAAATGGTGTCTTTCGTTTTTAGATTTTTTTTTTTTTTTACAAAATATGAGGGCTTTAAAGGGCTTCAGCTGATGTCAAATTCATGCAATTTTTACGCGTAAATCAAGAATTTTCAAAATGCCATATCTCGACAACCGTTCCAATCTTATGTTTCAAATGAATTGATTTTGAATTGATTTCATCAATAACATGTGATTTTCAACCAGTTGAAGCTCTCTTGAAAATCATTTCTACTGAAAAATGATATTTGTGATTTTCAGGGCTCAAAATAGCAGATTTTACCATATAAATGCCACGGTTTTTTCTATATATTCAAAATCTGCCTTCAAATGGATTAATTAACATTATGCAGCAGTTTCTATATGTGAAATCATCAAGAAAATGCAACTTTTCGCTTTAAAAGTGACAAAACATAATTACGAGAATATCCTCCCCAATTCCATTTTTAAGGCCATGCCATGTTTTACAATATGCTCATTACACAAGATTGCATGTAACTGTACAATTTAATGTATTTTTTTATTAGATATTGTTTGTGCCACCTTTACAGGTCATTTTCATGCAACCATGCAGCCAAAAAGCACTGTTGACAGTACAGATCCATGAAAATTCATTAAAATGAAGGGGGTGGGGCAGAAAAAAACTTTAAAAAAAATTGGAAAATGTCATATTTTTTGCCAACTAAATTATTTAATTTGTAAAATGTATTAAACCGCATAAAATATTTGCATATCAATACTAACCGTAAAGACGCAATGAACTCAGAGTCAGAGTTTACCTCAACATCATTTTCAAAACAGACATAAGCGCCTTTTCGACATCTTAGCAGATAGATGCAGCTTGTCGCTTTCTGGCCTTTTTTCCAAAAAATGTATGCAAAGCCCTCAGAAATAAATAAAACTTACTAGATATACCTTTAATTGTGTCAAATAGGTGCATTACAGGCCAATTGTGTATACCAGGTGTCAGGTATGGCTAATTTTGTGTCCACAACCCTAATAAAAGAATTTAAATTACCTATATTGCATCATAAAACTTTCAAATATTTAAAAATCATTAAAACAGTTACAAGAAAAGTCAAAATGCAACATAATTCAACATTTCTCGCACTTTCAAATCATTGTGTTAGAAAAAAAGTATGTCTACTTTATTTTCAAGAACTATCCTAGACACACTTAAAAAAGTGAAAATATTTGGGGGTTTTATAATGCTTTCACCTACTTTCGTTTTGATGAAGGTGCTGACCGTCGGGCTCGCAGCAAATAAATGTGAATTTCTGACAATTTACTATACCTGCAATTTTCTCAATAAAATAGACCAGATGCAAGAACAAATACAGTTGTTGTTTTTTTATCACCTACACATATTATTTTGACATTTTATGTACATCAGTTATGATTAAGGCAATTCTACCCAATCAGAAAATAGCTCTTTCGAAAAAGATATACCCTAATACACCCTACACCATATACTTTTTTCAGCCAATCAGTAGCCCCAAAACAATAGTGGTATGTGACCATATCTTCAAAAACTGGTTACTAGACAGACTGCCAATATTAATGACAACTGCTTACCGGATATACTTAATTATCTCCAACATCTTACTGGATACAAAATGTTACCGCCAGCAACTGTTAAAGGAATTCAATATGAGTTTGCTTAGCTATGTGTACTGAATATGTATACTGAAGCAAAAAAGGCAAAAAAGGCAAGCAACTCCGAAATTTCCGCTATATGTTGTATATACTACATAGTTAATTCCACGTAATATTCCAAAGAAATATCAAGATGTTAGAGAAAGGACACAACTGTGATGTTGTAGACGTTTTAATTACAGGACACTGTAACACGAAATCCATCAATGTTGAAGTTCTCTTTTTGAAAAATTGAGTCATTTCAGTACTGTATTTAACGTAAAGAGTTTGCAAAATTGTGCATCCTGAGTTGCTCACATACTTGAGTCAAACGCGTACCCTGTCAATAATGAAACTTTGAAGGAATACTATTTGCTGTGTTACGTGTTGTAAAACTGCTTTCCGAAAGGAACGGTCTTACTAACCATAACAACAGCATATTCTACATACAATAATACGCACAATACTACATCAGCTTTCTTAGTACGCCTCATATTCGTCAACAACAGATTGTTGAAAACTCGTAGTGTTCTCAGAAAGCAGTTTTTGACGGGATAGTGTTAGGAATAGAAAAAAGTTGCACAATCATACTAGGTTTTTATGTATCAATGTTGTACCAACATGGAGTTCCTTTTATACAACAATACGACGATATCACTTTAAAACACTGTTTTTTATTCACCAATGTGTAACGTAATATGTCGCCATCATATGCTTCAATAAGAATTGTTAAACGGTTTATCAAAAAATTCATGTTTAGTGATTGACTCATTTACAGTTCACCACAATGCATTCCTCTTTGATTGTGAGATTACCGGACAGATTGTGAACCCTACGATGACGTCTACTTACATCCTGGAAGGACGGTAACATTTGATGAATACAATCGGGAAAAGATGGAGGAGGAGTTGAGCGGATAAGCTTTACATTTGACAAACTTCAACTTCCCGCCAAAAGTCGTTTAACCGGAACGTTCTGAAATGCGCTTCAGACATCATACTGATACTTCCTCTCAAGCTTTGTGAAAATCGAATAAATAAATGTAAGAGGAGTTGAGCGGAAACGCCTTACATCTGATTAAGTTCAAAGCCCCGTATATCCGTCAAAAATCATTCAAGCAAATCGCACTGACAATAAGCGCTAGGGCGATGTACATATTACTGACCCCAAAAACAATTAATACGGTTTCACTTCTCACAAAGGGTGATGTACATATGAAGTGTCATGAGAGTGGATGTTAAGGTTTCCAAGTTATTGCACGGAATACGTGATTGTTTACGGACGTACGTACGGACGGACGGACTCTTTATTCCATAATACGTCCAGCTTTTTTTTCAAACTGGCGTATAAAAAGAAACTAGGCTTCTATGAAATGCTTTATATATAGAGAACGATCGATAACGACAAGGTTATTTAACATGCACGTAGATCGTCAATTAGCGGAATACCCTCAGTAAAGGAAGTTTAATATATCACACAGCGATGAACGACTAAGCAGGTATATCATTAATTTGACTAATGAATTTACTAAACTATATTTAAACACATCCTTACAGATTGAAAAGTTTGATTATTTTCGACATTATACTGCGACTATTGTGGTATAAAAAAGATACGTAAACCCGAAAGTGAAAGCTCATTTTCTAAAGCGATACATATTTCATTTTTTATTTTCTAACACTATTTTTTTCTTAATTTTTGTAAATTTACTATATTTACGTGTAATATTTAAATATGATAAATTTAAAAGAATATGATATATTTTAGGATTATTTAATGTATTTCACTTTCGTTTTCATTTTGTATTGTCGCGAGCACGTTAAACCTTGATCTCCGTCACAGTCTGTCTAATAGGTTTACTTTTTATTTGTATTTAATTCATTTACATGTAACTAGGAATCTGAACTCCACGAACGTTTTAACACTACCTATAAATCTGACTACTGCAAGTAAAATATACGTGTAAAGATACATGTCTAGTAATCCCATTATTAGTATTGTATCATCATTGATTAGAATTACACATAATTAATTAAATAGTGTAACATATCCTGGACATTCTTCCAATGATACAATTTAAGAAGTGTATCTCCCATTGGTAAGTTGAATGTAAGTTGAATGATACATGATGGTTGTTTACTTTGCGTTTAATAAGTGAGGCCCTCCCAGGGGTTTTGGGAATCTGGGGAACATGGCCATTTACTTTTAGGGAGTTGGGGAACATTGCCAATTACTTTAAGGGATCCAGGGATCAAAGGCCTACTTTTAGGGATCTCGGGAACAGTGTCTAAAGGAAATAAAAAATGAAACAGTACCTAATTTCTATGTATAATTGCTATAATTTACATTTAAAACCTGGCATTTGGACTGCTGATCACTGGTGACTGCTTTTGACGGCTTTCAGTATTACCTTTTATGACTTTTTTTAGTTGTGACCATCGCTCAACAGGACGCTCTAACTGTTCAACTAAAAGCGTTTGTACGTCGATGAACATTTGCCATGTGTGTTCATTTTAGCGCAACTAATCACGGATCAGCAGACTGATCATAGATCAGCAGAGCTTATGCCGTGGTGTGTCGTTTGTCTGTCTGTCCGTCCATAATTGTGTTTGTGGCGACTACTACTTTAAAACTATTAAACCTAAACATATTATATTTTAAAAATATAATTTTGTGGCGACTACTTCTCAAAAACCATAAGGGGTATTGAACCTATGGAACCTATGGATAATGGATTTTCATAAAACTGTACATTCATGAATGTTGTTCTTGATATCTAGTTCGAAGTGCTAAGTATCTTTGTTTACATAGATTTATATCGGAACAACTTTTGGGTACAACTTTGAAACTAGTTGATGCATTTTCATTACACTTTACATGAATGCTGCTCTTGATGTCTAGTTGATCTTAAGTAAAACATCAGGTCTGCCGGAAATTCAAGATGGAATAGAATTGAATGTTGTTTAACGGCTCATCAACACAGTATGGGTTATTTAGAGCAGCCCCAGAGAGAGGGGAAAGATACATAGGAATCCGGGAACCGTGCCCTACTCTTATTATCGAATAGATTCCTATGTTTATTTAACGTGCTCAGAGGATAAACCGATATAAGGGACAGGCCGGTTTATGTCCCCATCCGACGAACGAGGCTAAGGGAAAGTGTCTTCCCGACGAAACTCAGTGGCTCCACGGAGGATTGAACCGGGGTCTCCGGTTACAAATCCGCCGCACTATCGACTGCGCCATGCCAGCCCTCTAAAACGTTCAAGATGGCCACCATAGCTAAAAATATATTTAAAAAAAAGAAGTTTGTGGCGACTACTTTTCAAAAATCACAAGTGGTATTGCTTTCGAAACTATACCAAACCGACTGTAGATGGATTTAAAATTTATTTTGATTCGATGTCAAACATGGAAGACAATGGCCATCTTTGGTTACATATAGTTGTATAGGAAAAACCTTTGGCGACTGCTCCTCTGAAACTACTTGATGGATTGTCATGAAACTTTACAGGAATGATGCTCTTGATGTCTAGTTTGTTCTAAGTAAAAAAGCTGGTAAGCCGAAATTTCAAGATGGCCGCCATAGCAAAACATTTGTTTTTAAAATACAGTTGTGTGTGACTAATTCTCATTAAGCATAAGGGGTATTGATTGAAACCTTTATCATATTGATTGGCATGATATGTAGTTTGTCCTAAATAAAGCTCAGTTTGATTCAATATCAACCATGGTCGCCAGCGGACATCTTTGTTTACATAGAGCAACGTGTGGTGACTACGCCTCTGAAACTACTTTAAAGATGTTTATGAAACTTTATAAAAATGTTGCTATTGATGTCTAGTTTGTCCTATGTAAATATCAAGTTGGCGGTAACTTTGAGATGGCCACCACAAATAAAAGAGGATTTTAAAAATAGAATTGTGTGGCGACTACTGTATTTTTTTATTTGATGTCAAACATGGCCACCAGCAGCCATCTTTGTTTACACAGAGTTACATGGGGAAAACTTGTGGCAACTACTCCTCTGACACTACTTGAAGGATTTTCATGAAACTTTACAGGAATGTTATATCTACTCCTGTTGCAAAAATGATTTTCATTTGGGAAATGCTGAAATAAAATGTAGTTACTCTGACAAAAAAAAACTGTATTGTTTAATGATTAACAAACACTACCCCATTGAAATAATGACAATACAAGACCTAGCTGTTCAGATCTTCAAGAGAGCATTTCAAGGTCATAGACCTCTTGTTTCTTCATCATTTGTTTTGTGAAAACGTAAAAAAATGGAGCCAAATACGTCAGTACGAAGAATCTGAACGTTAAAACTGTATCTGTTACTATGGCTATATGAAACAAATGGCTAAGAAAAATTGACAGAACACTGGTGTTTTTTATTAGATCACCTGAGCCGATAGTTTTATAAACCTTCTTCTCTGAAACCACAAGGCATCATGTATTACTTGTAGCATCAGCTTATGGTCCTCTACTAAGTTTGTTCAAATGGTGACCCTGGAGTCAAATGTGGGCCCGCCCCATGGGTCACAGTTTTACAAAGACCTATACAGGAAAAAAAATAAAAAAATCTTCTCCGAAACTACAAGAGCCAGAGGTTTAATATTTTGCATTTGTTATAAGCTCATGTTCCTATACTAGTTTTTTCAAATTGTGACCCTGGTGTCACATTCGGCCCCGCCCCAGGGGACACATGTTTTATATAGACTTATATAGGAAATATCTTAAAAAATCTTCTACTTTGAAACTACAAGAGGTTTAATATTTTGCATTTATTATAAGCTTATGGTCCTTTACCAAGTGTGTTCAAATGGTGACCCTGGGGTCACATTTGGCCACGCCCCAGGATCACATGTTTTATATAGACTTCCATAGGGATATGCTTAAACAAATTTCTGCGCTGAAACTGCAAGAGACAGAGGTTTAATAATTTGCATTTGCTATAAGCTTATGGTCCTCTACTAAGTTTGTTCAAATTGTGACCATGGGGTCACAATTGCCCCAGGGGTCACATGTTTTAGACATCTATAGGCAAATACTTAAAAAATCTTCTTCATTGAAACTACAAGATGTTTAATATTTTGCATTTACTATAAGCTTATGGTTTGTTCAAATAGTGACCGTGTGGTCACATTTGGCCACGCCCCTGGGGTCACATATTTTATATAGACTTCTATAGGGATACACTTAACAAATCTTCTTCTCTGAAACTACAAGAGCCAGAGGTTTAATATTTTGCATTTGCTATAAGCTTATTGTCCTCTACCAAGCCTGTTCAAATGGGTCACATTTGGCCCCGCCCCAGAGGTCACATGTTTTACAGACTTACATAGGGAAATATTTTTAAAAATCTTCTTCTCAGAAACAGCTTGGTCAATTTTGACCAAACTTCACATGGATGATGAATGTTTTTCAAATTTGTTAAAATAAGGTAAACTCGACATCCAAGATGGCCGCCATGGAAAAATCTTTAAATTACTTCTTGTACACTGGCCGTGGGTTCAAATACCATTGGAGTTATTTCATTTATTTTTTATTATCGTTTCCTGTTTGGATGCTTTTTTTCTTTTGTTTACTTTTTCTAAAGTTTGTATTTAAGGATTTTGCATGTTTTACATAGACTTATGTAGGGATAACCTAAAAAATCGTTTTCTATATACTTATGGTCCTCTATCAAGTTTGTACAAATGGTGATCCTTGAGTCACATTTGGCCCCGCCCCAGGGCTCAAATGTTTTAACTTTTAAGCGGAAATACCTAAAACAATATCTTCTTTTAAATTGTTAGCATGAAGTTGTGGGTCTGATATAGGAGACATTTTAGCTTGTAGCGCATCCACAGGCCCTGCTGTTTTCTTTTTCTTTATTATTATTAATGATCGCTAAACCCTGGTCTATCAATTTTGCTCATTTGAAGTCTCTGGGGTCAAAGATGGCTTCAGGTAAAAGCAGTCTAGAGAAGACTATAGTATGTCTTTTACATAAGGGTTATTAAGCGAACAATATTTGGTACTTTTAGGAAGCTATGTTTAACACTTTTGGGGATCTAGGGAACAGTGTAAATACTTTTAGGGATCTAGGGAACATGGGAAAAATACTTTCGGGGAACTTTGGCAAATGCTTTTGAGGATCTGGAGGAGACAATGGCCATTACTTTAAGGGATCTGATGAACAAGGACCCCCACCCCTCCCCACCCTGGGAGGGCCTCATAAGTGTATCTCCCATCTCCCGTTGAATGTAAGTTGAATGATATATGATGGTTGTTTACTTTGCGTTAAATAAACGAAAATTGATAATATATTAGTATATCTAGTCCTCATCAAGAATTTCAATGTTTTTCATTATTTTACATTATAATGAAGTTGATCACTGAAAAAAAACAAGGTTTGTGTAATATAATGAGGTACCGTATGTGATTTGCACTGTAAACTTGCAATTTTAAAGAGATAAGAAGAAAAACATCTGAGTTAATATTTAAAATCGTTTGTAATCATAATGGCAAATCCTAAATCCTAAAAAGTAAACTTTTGATTCTGAGGACGAGTGTATATGTGTGTTGGAGGGTAAAAATCCATAACAGAGAAAGTAACACGCAAAACATGTTTTTCCTAAATGGTCATAAATATTAACATAACAGCGGCCTATTGTTGTGAAATATGAATTATTCTTCACACTGCGATAAATACGCATACGTGTAAGAATACTACTAGGCGAATACGGTAGCACTGTTGCAAAGATAAATGACCATTTGAGTCTAGCATGGTTAGAACTAGAGGCCAGACACCACCTTGGTTTGTGCTTACACACACTTTCCAAAATATCAAAGCGCTATATAGCCTACTTTAAATGAAAGTACTAACCCAAAACAATACAATACAAATATTTTATTTCAGTCTCACCTCTCATAATATACAGTTACAAATAGAAGTATTACAAAGTATACATGATATTTATAAAAGAAATCAGAGTGGCTCTACATAGAGCTATGTGAGACTATTAAGTCAAATGTCAGTAAATTGCAAGTAAAATGAATACTATTGTCTATTTACGAGTTTATAATGAATGCATAACTGTATGTATTACATTTTCGTCACTGCATACACATACATGACACAACTTAAAGCACATGAAAATACATAGTTGCATGTGATAATTGCTCTTAAAAGTACTACACCAATGTTCAATACTCTTTGAATAAAATACTTGAGATTAAAGATCTAAAAGTACAACGTCATCAGTTCCTATATACATATTTACATTTAAGATATCATTTATACAGTATATTTCTTCTTTTCCTTAACATTTCATTGCAAAATTTGGCAGATAACCTTATTACATGTTCTTCATAACAGCTTAATATAAAATATATATTTTCTGAAATGTATTTATATCTGAGGTCAGATCTATTAGCATATATCTGCTCGAAGTACACATTTTTAATATCTTTGTATAATGGACATGACAAGAGTACGTGCTTCTCATTTTCAACAACGTTTTTACAGTGAAAATAAATTCTCTCAGTTGCATTTAATCTCTCATATCATCCAGTCTCGATTCGAATAGTTTCAACACCACAACGAAATTTGGAATAAACCTTTCATTTCTGTGTCCACGTGGCATAATACATTTTATATACCTTTCAGTTTCAAATCTTGTTTTAAACTTGTTGTAGGTTCTTAACTTATTGCGGCCTGTGCCTTGGCGCGCATTTTCTCTATTGACGTCATTGAACCAATCAACATGATCAATTCTGAACTTATCAAACAGATAATTACATACACTATATCTTATGATGTTTATATTAGTATCTTATTGCTACTCATGTATACCAGCTTCTTCAAAAGCACAGTTTATTTTTTTTATTTTTAGTTTTTACAATTTCGACCTGCGCAGGAATCGGCCCATTTGTTGATTTTAATCATAAAACGTCTCCAAAATAAGTGCTCTTTTGTGACACTTTTCACCACTTTCGATTCTCTAAACCCCAAACTCGTGGGGAATGCGTATAACTTTCCACACATGTAATTATATTGCAATTTGTTCAATAACAGCACATATATTCAATATCAGCAGAACTGAAATAAATCCGTTGTTAATGATACAAACAAAACAAACTTAAATTTTATGGCAATCAGTTGCCATTGTGACAATTTCATTCTATAAGAAACTAGTCTGTAATCAAAATATATGTCCGTAACTTTCCTATACGGCTTGGTAAGAGCGAAAAGGATAAATAGGATACAGGGCGGTCACAGCTTACACCATCGATTTCTCGTTTTAAATCCTGATTACCTTACTGTATTGTTCTTATCGTTTGCGTCCTGTCTTAAACTGCTTCTTTTGATTGCAAATTAAGGAATCCTAATCGCAGTTATGTGATAACATGTACATGTTTTATCCTATCTGTACTAAACTCTTTTTTCTTCGTTCAATAATCCTGAAACTTTATTACACTCCGGATAACGATAACTCGAAAACCATGGCCATTTCCATGCGTTTAATTCATATAACGACACAATTTTTGCAAAAACAAATATAATGGTGAGAATTCGTTGTAGTAGCATTTTGTAATTCGAATATGTACTTAACATTCTTCAAGATACGTCTACATCTTACTTACCAATAGCATTTGCCTTCAAAATCCGAAGGCAAAACGACGATAACGTACATTACAGTACTAATGTCCATAAAGATACCAATATCTATTGAAATGAGAGCGATGTTTCTAAATAAGGCATGTTCTCATTTTCTTTGCAACACTGATATGTAACACTGATATGTGTCAACTCAACATACTTGTATTCATGTAATAAAAAGTGATTGCATATGTTGATGAGGCAATGTAACATATATTTAGTACTTTACATACATTATTCCGTTGTATACGTCCTAAAACGTTGACTTAGTGGCTCACTGAAAAACATTCACGCCTCAATTCTGTATAGTTAACAAGGGTACAATAACCATTGTTCCTTGTTTATCCATGATCTATAACAGTTAAGAGCGCGGTGGAGAATGTCTTAAACACAGAAATAAATAAAAAAAATAAAAAATAAAAAAACAGTTGTAGAAGCCACGTTACTATCGTATATACATTGTTGAAGAGAGAGAGAGACAGAGAGAGACAGAGACAGAGGGAGACAGACAAACAGACAGACAGACAAACAGAGAGAGAGAGAGAGAGAGAGAGATGGGGAGAGAGAGAGGTGGAACAAGAGTTGACGGACATTTAGAATCAAATTGCGCGCACAAAATATGGCAAGTGCATTTAAAGTGACTGGAGACGATATGGAAACACATCGGGCGTCAATCCAAATACGAGTAAAAACATAAGAATGTGTTTCAGTTACAAATTCAAAATGCATATGCAATAAACTCGATAAACAGTCGATTTAAGTATTGGCAATGACGACTTTTGGCTAACTTTTGGTATATACGTCATTGATAATAGTTCATTTGATGCTGTAAGGCTATAGTAAAATCGTGTTTTGTGATATATCTATACTTTATCCATTAATATGTATCTCTGGGGTCTATGTGTCTCAACTTATTCGTTTTTCAAGAGCTTGTACTCGAGTTGAGGATTTTAATATTCGTAATCTTTGTATAACTAAAAAGCTACTCCATCAGGGTTACCGTTACCATAAACTTCGTAAAACCTTTGCAAAATTGTATTATCGTAACCCTGATCTTCTTTCCAAATATAAAAGCAATTTAAGGACTCTTCTGTGACAAGGACTATCACAACCTGACTTTTATGGTGATGTGATTTACAAACTGCGTAAGATTCCTGGTCATGATCACTTTCATACTATCTTTGTTAACCTTGTTAAAAGGTTTGTCAAAAGAGGTTATGACCCTATCATTTTGCAACGTACTGCATGCTTGGTGGTGGACCCTTTTACAGTTTGTCACTAAGCTTTCCTCTTTAATTGTACGATGACCGGACAGGCTTTGGACCCTATGATGACGCCTACCTAAAGCCCATTAGAACGGTGGCGTTTGATGTTTGTCCGCGGTCTTGTCTTGTCGTGCCCTCAATGGTTTATTCTCTTGTTGCTCTGGCTTCTGCCAAGTCATCGAGTATCTTCATTGTGGCTTTCTAGGTTGTTGTTTTTTTGTATTTATATATACACGAGCATCTAGGTGTTTTACTTATATTGCCTTTTAACGTTGCCTTGTTGGTTTCAGAATATTTCATGGCGGCGAAGATTTCTTTATTTACACTGTCCCGTTTAATTGGGATGAAAATAGGGTATGTGTGAGGTTTGATGCACCCTAGAACCTGGTTTAAACCCCCACTGACCGATTCAAGGCGGAAGCCCTATTGTCAACCCTTTTGTGTTTGTGATGTCGTTTGCATTTTTTATTATTTTTGCCTTCTCGTTTGTCTGTTTGCGTGTTTGTTTTTGTGTTTTGTGGTTGACTGTCGTCATTGAATGCTACTTTCCCTGTCCGATTTTTATATCTTTCTTAGGTAATGCATGTGCACATTTCCTATGATTAGGATTATCTCTTGTATTTGCACTGGCGCATATTACTCCTCCAGATCACCACGAGCCGTTTAACTGGAGCGTACCGATCGATAGTGTGTTGTTTACCATCCATCTATTTATAACTTAACCTACATTGTCAATTCCGTGAAGCGCCCTCAGACAAGGAAGTTAGCTAACATGACTAAACAGGTATATATGTTGGTAATATTTGTTTTAAATTATATTAAAAACACGCTTTTGTCATAATTTGTATACATTTTTTTTATATTTCAGATGCTTAGTTTTGTTCGACAATTCATCCTGAAATTAATTTTATGTGTTTTAAAAATAGAGTTTAAAAACGAAAGTACACGAACTTTAAAATAGCATTATTATGTTAAACTAAAGGCTCGTGAATTCATAAATAGAGATTTATTATTTTAATATTATCAAAATATATAATATAATTGTTAATGGTCAAATGTATACATTTATCCTCATATTAGTAATACAGCTTAAACAACTTTTGTTTTAGATTAGTGTGATCATATCATGTTTAAACTTGAATATCATGTTTAAACTTGAGTTGTGTTACTTGTTTAAAGGCACCCTTGCTTTTTCTTTCGCTACCCACAGTATGATTATACTTAAATGATACCATCTCTCTCTCTCCCAAAAAGCATATGTCCTGGTTCAAACAATGTAAACATGGTAACAATTTCATTTTGCTTTTCCAAAGAAAGCAGATCCATATACTTTCAGCCCGAGAACTTCAGGGAGTCAGTGAGTCGCAATAACCAATGTTCAAATCTTCATATACTGTAAATATACATTTCGACCTTACTTTGAAGTGTACAGCGGTAACCATAACCCACATCAAATCTTAGCACTGAAACTTCAGTTCGAAGACAGACATTGAATACGGGTGGCCTACAAACAGAGTACAGCAATACATTATTCATGCTATTATATAACCTGCAAACATGTTTGCCATAAGAAATAAATGTTTACTTTTTTAAATTATATTTCCATTTATTTACAGATAAGTTAAAACATGGCAAAAGAAAATCCCCCAAAAAAGGAGTCCAAGTGTCCCCATCTTTTGGTAGCCGCGTTCGATTTCGGCACAACATACAGTGGCTATGCGTTTTCATTCCGTGATGACCCAATGAAAATCCAAACAAACCAAAAATGGAATGCTGAGTCCGGACAGCTGATATCGCAAAAAACACCAACATGTGTGCTTTTAACACCAAATAAAGAATTTCACTCGTTTGGGTATGAGGCTAAAAACAAGTTCGCCAACCTCGCCGAGGATGACAATCACCATGGCTGGTACTTGTTCAGAAGGTTCAAAATGTTGCTGCATAACAACAATGTAAGTGATAAGAGATGGGATAAAAATAGATACCTGCAGTCTGCTGATTTTAAGAAAATAACAAGCGTAAACGCCTGTTTAAAAATATTTTATTTTATTTTCCATTCCGGCTATACGTTTGCATGTATGTACGAGCGAACGGGTGGGCAGTTGTGTACACAGACTACTCATTGATGCAATGGTTGATACTACTGGGGTAAGCAAGATGCCTACCCATGTGTCAGTAAGTCAAATGTCACGGCCAGTGATTATTCTTAAACTTGTAGACATGATCAAGTTTGCAAATGTGCATGCGTTTCAAATATGACAACTTTATTCTTTTACTGCGTACTATTAATAAATGAATCGCTCAATATTTATCTTGGGACCAAGGTCGGTTAAAATAAAATGTGCGCTAAATAGAGAATACCATGTTAGAGCCTGATCCTATCCAGTTTATTAGGTGAGGCTGAGAAAAAAATTAAGTCCGAGGCTGTGCCGAGGGCTTCATTTTTTTCGTGCCGAATCTGATACATTGGATAGGATCAGGCACTAACATAATATTATATTTATCATGTGCATCATGTAACTCATTTAATGTACCTTTTCCCCATTTTTTTTCGTTCAAAAATACCCTGACGTCATCAAAAAGAGGTGCTGACGTCCACAAAAGAGGTGGACCTGACGGGATAGGAAAGTAACTGCCGAGATAAGATTTTATCTCAGGCACCCTGTTTCTCGGCAGAATTATACAGATCGACATGATAAATAACTTTACAATAAGCATTAGAACGTGATTACCAAACGTAATACGATAAAATGAATGTTGTTAACGACTAACATATTCTAGTTTAGCCGCCCCAGAGAGTGGGGAAGGAAAAATTGTATTCCGGAAATCAGCCCTATTCTTACTACTGAATATATTTATATATGGTTCTTTAACGTGCTCGGATGATAGACTCTGATACATGGGACCGCACTGTTTACTTCCCTACCCGATGGACGAGGCTAAAGAAAAAGTACTCAGTCGCGCCACTATGGTTTGAACCCGGATCCTCCGGTCCACCGTACGTATGCCATTAAAGGCCCATCAGCTAAAGTTATTTTTGTTGTATATGTTGTAAACTACCGGCCTTCCCATTGTTTTGAGAAATAACGGGGACAAATCATTAGCTGACAAACGACAGAATTACTGAAGTTGCTGTTCCTATATAACTTAATATGTTGTGTTAATCGGATGTAAACCCGCGTTTCATTTCATTATTAAATAGTTCAAGATTGCCGTATACAACCTTAAGGCTATTGTGTTTTGTTTTAATATCTGCGCTTGATTTCTTTGAAGGCTCTTTCCAGAGATACTACGATAGATGACCTCAGTGGAAAATCTATGCCAGCAATGCAGATTATTTCAATGTCCATAAAATACCTAAAAGATCATCTTCTAAAAACTCTTAACAATCAGATGACTGGCATTGAGGAAAGCGACATCCAATACGTGATCACTATACCCGCCATATGGGACGATAGTGCAAAACAGTTTATGAGGGAAGCAGCTATTGAGGTATGGTTTCCCATGGTCCTTATATTGCCTTAAGCCTAATTATCATTTGAACAAAATGTAGCAGGTATCGTGGTATTAGCGTTGCCTTTTAGTCATCTTTAAAATTGTTGTTTTGTTTATATGCTTGCTTTTAGTTGACTGTGGTCCTTGAATGCTGCATTTCCTGTTTGACTTTTATATCTACTTTTAACATTTTTAAATTGACGATATATGTTTTTTAGAGATTAAGGCTCATACGTTCTTGTTATTTTCCATTTAAAACAACAGAATGAAAGTAAAATAAATAAGATGTCACTGGAAACGTTATACAAGAGCATGGTTCTTATAAATTTTAGAGTAAATGATATATGTTTCATATAAATCCGATGCGAAATAACCAATTAAAATGTGTAAAGCATGCAGTATCAAGGATGTTATTCCCCTTTATAACAAGATAACTTGTTATAAAGGGGAATAGGTCATCCCATCCATTTCCATAGGGTCATCCCAATGAATCATGACAGTCTTATTAAAAACGTACCCGCCAGGCTGTATCCTAGCAAACTAAGCAGTATTTTTAAGTTGTATAAGTAAAACACAAACATGATCATATATATGAATACAAAGCTTCATCCCGTTACCGGAAGCGGTTTAAGAGTTATGAACCAAACAATTAGTGACATTGAAGAAGTGACCCCATGTCTGGTGCCTGACAGACAGCCGATTAATGATACACACATAAATTTCATCTCAATTTTAGAGTTTTTAAGATCGGTTATAAAATTCCAGAACAGTTCACTGAAGTGTCATGCTCAAAGAAATCCTTTGTTTAAACATATTAAACGGCAACATCCCTGTAAGACATGCACTGGTTTTGCTCAAGGTTGAATTTGTCTGATATCTTCTTGAAACACAAACCTTTAAATAACAATGTGTGTATATAGAAAAATACTTACTAAAGTTTGTGTTAATGTTTGTTTCAATAAGATTATTGATGAGATCGACATCCTACTGGAGTGATTACTGGAAAATATCAGTTTGTGAACACGTGTGTGTGCGCGTGCGTGCGTGTGTGTGTGTGTGTGTGAGCTATACCTACTACCCTTCATCTATTAAACAATATACCCAACAGGGCTTGAACACCACGTTTCATTATATGAAATAACATGTGCATTCTTTGCGTGTGCGTTTAGTTCACATGGTTTATAAACCTCTATGTCGTTCTATGGTGTATACATTCGCGAGTATGTGTTTGTCTGCCATTATTATAAATACAACATGGTACAACTGCTTTTGTTGATGATGAAAATGTAAATTCTATATAAAATTCAAATACCAGAACTTATGTATGACAAATATCGTACAAGTACAGAGTGTTCTTTTAGGCTTGTATGACGCAACGGGATTTGACGCAACATGTGACGAAAGGGCGCTTGAAGATGGCACTAGAACCTGAAGCGGCCTCGATATGGTGTCAGACAATAACCACGGAGGCAAAGATGTCCCTGGATGCTACAGGAACCCAGTATATGGTCGTGGATTTAGGAGGTATTCTGCACTATTAAATAACGTATAAGTTCCGGCGTTCGACCGGTTCCTCTAGCTTCAGCGTTACACATGCATAAGCTCATAATATGTGTATGTGGCTTGACACATTAGCTATGCATACATACATTTGTGTTGGAAGTACATTTTTTTTTTTTTTTTTTTTAGTCCGCTGTTTTTTTTGTTCAAATCAAGATTGTATTTTATGTTAGTACTCAAGTCTCTTTGGATGTCATGATAACCAGTTTTATAAGATTTGAGTTAAAACACATTTTGCACGAGGTCTTCAATTCCGCTCTAGAAATTCAAAAAATATAAAGGGATACTGAGTGTATTAATTATTTCTGATATAGAAAATGAATCTAGTCATTAAAGCTAAGTAGCTGAATGAGTTGGAAAGGTATTCACCGAAACTTTGGTTCATCGCTGTATAGAGATAGTATGTCAACCTGTTAATAGATATGAGGCGACTGTATTTTGAAAGCTACATATTGGGTTGTCTGCAGTAGCCAGTATATATATATACTTAAAGTCACCAGGATACTGGGTCTCTCAATTTGAACACATTTATTGGGACCACCATGAAATAGTGTAAATATACGTTTTTGGTATTTTCTTTATGAATTAAGTTCACCTACGGGTATTTATGTATCCCCATATAGTCGTAACTTAACGGGTAATTTAACTGTTAACGCCTTTTATTCTCAAACCATAATACTGGGTCTGACCCAACATTTTTGCTTGGTCTTGTTACAGTATATATATACACACTTAGCAAATTATCAAGGGGAGATAACCCCTACTCAGGGGCCCAATAAACGTTTAAATAAGTTATGTGCGAGAGGCTTAATTAGGTAAATGTAGTTCTGTTAAACATGCATGTTTTATCGGGTCGTTGAATTGTTGGGTCAAGACCCAATAGGCAGATTGAGGACCCAATAACAAGGTAAGGACCCAATATATCGAGTGTAAAAAAAGAGTATGATAATGGACCTTTGTAAACGGCCGAGCACGATACATACGAAATATTGCAGTCTCGGTTTGATTGAGACTGTTCATGAGTGGTAGTGAAATATGCTAACTACCGCTCACGCCCTCTAGCCCCGGGTTGAGCAGAACTCAATTAAAATCATTTTTGACCCAATAAACTGGTGTCTTTAAAACGATATATATATATATGCTGCATTAAGTCTGGCTGATGGTGAAATGAAGAAAAAAGATTCTAGTGATACCTATGAGAACATACATTTGTTACTCTTGTTTATAGGTGGCACAGCTGATATATCTGTACATGAGAAGAAACCTGACGGAACATTGAGGGCGCTTCACAAAGCCAGTGGCGGGGCGTGGGGAGGTATTGTCGTTGACAACAACTACATCCAGATGCTAACCAATATGTTCGGCGATACAGTTATGGAACGATTCAAGACGGAGCAAATGGAGGATTACTTTAGCATACTGAGGGAATTCGAGACAAAGAAGCAAGCAATTTCATCGGAAACCGAAGGAAACGTTACATTTAGATTGTCAGCAAGTTTGAAAGAAATTTACGAGGAAAGTGGGAAGAAAGTAAAGGACGCTATAGTATCGTCGGGTCTAGGAAATAAAGTCACAGCTGCTGGTGATAAGTTAAGAATCGACGCCTCAGTTGTTAAGAGTTGGTTCTCAACACCCATAAATAGCCTCATCGCTCACGTGAAAGGCATTCTTGCAGAGCCGAATATGAGAAATGTTGGAACAATTGTGCTCGTTGGCGGTTTCGGTGAGAGTCAACTGGTCCAAGATGAATTAAGAAGCAAGGTACAGAACAAGAGACTAATTATACCCAATGATGCGGGACTAGCAGTACTGAAGGGAGCAGTTCGATTTGGGCACGTGGATATAGTTTCTTCAAGAATTATGAACTGTTCATATGGAGTAGAAACCTATCGTACCTTTGATCCAAAAGTCCACCCTAAGGCACAGATGGTTGTTGTGAATGGAGAACAAAAGTGTAATAATGTTTTCGATACTTTTGTAACTGTAGGGGATGAGGTAACTGTTGGGCAAGAAGCTAAAGAATCATACATTCCGACTGACATGTCTGAAACTTCCTTACAATTCTATAGCTCTGAAGATGCTAATGCGTCATACACGACAGATCCAACGTGCAAAAAGTTAGGTAAACTTTTAATTGATCATCCAGAAGGTGAAACACTTAACGACAAGAAATTTGATGTAACATATATCTTTGGAGATACGGAGGTGTACGTGAAAGTAAAAATACAAAAAATAGATCGTGAGTATTTCACAACAATCGACTGTCTTAAAAATCGGCTAATCTGATTACAACTGATCACTGTCAACAACAGGAACTCATTATCCAGTCGAACCGATATTTTCACCAAGTGATTTCTAGGCTATGTAAGAATATTTGTCTCATTCCTACAATATTCGTGGCGTTATACTAAACGTTTCGCATTTAATGCTACACCGACGTGTTTAGGAAAGTGTAGGTAGAAAGACAAACATGTAAGAAAAACGTTCACGGTATAAAAAAATACCACTCAGTCAGAGTTTGCCTTTATGTTTTAGCAATTTACTCCGCTTTGCAATGATTAATGAGAGTTAGGCTGTGTACATTATCAAGAATAAAATAATTTTGTTAATTTGAACATCTTCATTGACCAACATTGTTTAAATGAGTTATACTGTGGGTAAAGAAAGATTGAATACAATTTCCGTTTTACTATTATTTGTTATTCGTTTTCATTCTGGTGGCAGAGGGATTATCCCGTAACCAACAGGTTGCGGGTTCAAGACACCGCCGACGAACATTGCGCTTATAACTTTAACGGGATGGTCCCATGTATTGAAGTATGTATCCTCCGGCTATGAAAAAGGCTCCTAAAACATCAGCTTAGGTTTTTTATTTCCATCCCGGGGAAAGGAAGGATACATATGAAACTCACTATCGACTATACATATATATTATGATTCTCGGAGGGTAGACTCCGATACACAGAACCGCCTAGTTGATGTCCCCCTCCGAAGCTAAGGAATGAAAATATTTCGCCTGGGGACACATAGAAAAAACACCGGTTAGGTTTAACGCCATGAACTCCAGATTCCGGAAGTTCACAGTACAATTCACTGATCTTTAGTAGGAGCCATGCATTCCAATATATTATCGTTGGGAGGTGCCTAAGTAACATATAGAAAAGTCATCTTACGACATGTCTCGCGGCAAAAAGGTAATTAAATTTATCTATTTTCCATTTTTATCAAATTTAAGTGCGGCGACCAAGAAGACAGATACCAAAAACAAAAGCTACCTTAAAGTAGCTATCCCGCCAACAACAGGTAAACTTTACAATTTACCAAATTGTTTCACTCAGCACCGAAGTAGGTCTTTTTTTTATTCATTACACATGAGCATAACGTCATAGGTTTGTATGCCCTAATGCTTACAGAAATTAACCGTTGATGTGTGTTGCCGATTTATTCACGGGTTTTTAAAATACCAGCTTATACCTGTAATTTAATATGCGTAAAATGAATTAAGAGTTGGTAACTCATAATTCGAAGGTATTTTAAGAATCCGTGAATAAATCTAGAATTGTTGTCGGCACATATGCATTATATTATGACGTCCACATGTGGGTAGAGTTTGGAAGAACGGGTTTGTAGTGGAGATTAGTGGTAAGGCTACCTTATATAAGATTCCATATAATACACGTTACTAAAATGCCTCATCTTACCTATGGGTGACGTCTTGAATAATGTGTATTACAGAATAATGTTCTATTATGCGTATACACTACTCAGTTTCGTTTTTATTATTGAAATATCACTCGAACGACAGAACATGTTCAACAAATATATAGAAATTCATAAGGATACAACACGACCGTCTGGAGGAGTATATTACTCGGAAATCAGTCGACAGCTTTGAGGAATATAGTTATTTTTACTCAAAGACTGGTATTTCAAAAAGGGTCGCCGTGTTTAAAGTCGCACACGGTCTTTACCCACAGTACTAATGTATAATAATTTCAAATTAAAGCAGCAAATATCAAAACTAGGTGTCCTTATGTTCAAGCATAAAACAGAAATAACTTGATGTCAACGTCTGGTTGAATGGAATCACATTCCTCGTAAACTATTTTGTCAGAACGTATAAGTGTTTTCATGATAAATGCATTTTCTAATATACAGAAAGGAAAAAGAAACGCATAATGGGTATTTCCGCTATATACTGTATGTGTAATATGCTACTGCTAATCGAATTGCACAGGGCGACATTAGGCCTGTCTTTAAACAGCACCGAACACACCAATGGTTACCCCTTTAAAGTTTCATTATCGACAGAATGCGTATTTGACTCAAGCAGGTGAGCAAACTTAGGCTTTAAACTTTGCAATTTCTTAACATTAAACATATACTGAAATGGCTTGACTTTTTTTCAAGCAAACTTTCAACATTTATGAATTTCGTGTAACAAATTATACTTTGATTAAAATGTCTTCTACATGACAGAGTTGTTCTTTCTGTAATTAGTTGAAGCCCCTTTTCGTACAAAACACGTTGAGATATACCTGGAATATTACGCGAAATTAGGTGCATCAGGCAATTTTTTGATTATGCGTTTCTTTTTACTTTCAGTATATATCTATATAATGGTATTGTGTGTCCAAGTATAAGATTTGTTAGTTGCAAGTTGATTCAAATAACAAGGGTTTTTGTTGGGTTTTGTTTTGTAAATAATGATACGGTTGCATATAATGTATTTGGTTTGGTTTGTATTACTTTTTTATATTTGAAATACTTGTGTTTTCATTTAATTATTTAGTTCTACTGGCCGAAGGTCAGCAGAGCTCATTGAATGACGAGGTGTCCGTCGTCCGTCTGTTGACTTTTGCCTAGTTAAGAAATATTGCCGTCCTTTTTCATCTGATCTTCACCAAAGTTTTCAATAATGTTACTATCAATAACAGTTCGAAAACCAGCCAGATCGTGCCAGTGATACTGGAGTTATGGCCCTTGATTCAGTTAAATACTTAGGATATAGTTTGCCTCATTAAAACGATGGGGCCTTCATTTTTCATCTGATCTTTACCAAAATTGGCCGGATTGTTGATATTAATAAAGGCTCGGAAAAGTTTGAGAAACAGCTAAATCGGACCAGTAACACTGGCGTTATGGCTCCTCTTGATTTTCTTTAAAAAGCTATATTGTGCCTCATTAAGACGATAGGGCCTTTCTTTTTCATCTGATCTTTACCACACGTATCCAGATTGTTGATATCATTGAATGCTCGGACCAGTTTGAACATTATCCAATTCGAAACAGTAACACCGGAGCCTTTGCTTTAGTTACATATGCTATGTTTTGTCTCGTTTAGATAGGACTTTCGTTGTTCTTCTGATTTTTACCATACTTGTCTAGATTGTTGATATCAATGAAAGCTCGGATAACTTCGAAAGCAGTTGGATCGAACTAGTAACACGGGAGTTATGGCTCTTGATTTTTAGCTCTACTGATCAGAGATCAGCAGAGCTTATGCCGTGGTGCGGCGTCCGTCGACCGTCCGTCTGTTCGTCTGTCTGTCCGTCAACTTTTTTTTGTAGCGACTACTCCTCTGAAACTACTAAATGGATTTTCATGAAACTATACAGAAATGTTGCCCATGAAGTCTAGTTGATCCTAGCAAAAATTCATGTTGATGTGAAATCCAAGATGGCCGCCAAATCTAAAAATAGATTTTTAAAAAACAAGTTTGTAGCGACTACTTCTTAAAAACTATAAGTGATATTGATATGGGACTTTTTCTAAAATGATCAGCATGCATGATGTTGGTCCTTGTCGAAAATCGTTTTGATTCGACGTTAAACATGGCTGCCAGCGGCCATCTTTGTTTACATAGAGTTATTTAGTAAAAATGTGTAGCGATTACTCCTCTGAAACTAGTTGACGGATTTCCATGAAACTTCACAGGAATGTTGCTCATGATGTCTAAATGATCCTAGCAACATTTCAGGTTGGTCGGAAATTCAAGATGGCCGCCACATCTAAAAATAGATTTTTAAAAAATAAGATTGTAGCGAGTACTTCTTGAAAACTATAAGTGATATTGATATGAGACTTTTTCTAAAATGATCAGTATGGAATGATGTTGATCCTTTTCGAAGATTATTTTGATTTGACGTTAAACATGGCCGCCAGCGGCCATCTTTGTTTCCATAGAGTTATCTAGTAAAAACTTGTAGCGACTACTCCTCTGTAACTACTTGACGGATTTTCATGAAACTTCACAAGAATGTTGCTCTTGATGTCTAATTGATCCTAGCAAAAGTTCAGGTCGGCCGGAAATTCAAGATGGCCGCCACGGCTAAAAATATATTTTCAAAAAACAAGTTTGTAGCGACTACTTCTTGAAAACTATAAGTGATATTGATATGGGGCTTTTTCTAAAATGATCAGCATGCATGATGTTGGTCCTTGTCGAAAATCGTTTTGATTCGACATTAAACATGGCTGCCAGCGGCCATCTTTGTTTACATAAAGTTATTTAGTAAAAATTTGTAGCGACTACTCCTCTGAAACTACATGACGGATTTCCATGAAACTTCACAGGAATGTTGCTCATGATGTCTAAATGATCCTAGCAACATTTCAGGTTGGTCGGAAATTCAAGATGGCCGCCAAATCTAAAAATAGATTTTTAAAAAATAAGTTTGTAGCGAGTACTTCTTGAAAACTATAAGTGATATTGATATGGGACTTTTTCTAAAATGATCAGTATGGAATGATGTTGATCCTTTTCGAAGATTATTTTGATTTGACGTTTAACATGGCCGCCAGCGGCCATCTTTGTTTCTATAGAGTTATATAATGAAAATGTGTAACGACTACTCCTCTGAAACTACATGACGGATTTTCATGAAACTTCACAGGAATGTTGCTCTTGATATCTAATTGATCCTAGCAAAATTTCAGGTCGGCCGGAAATTCAAGATGGCCTCCACGGCTAAAAATAGATTTTCAAAAAACAAATTTGTAGCGACTACTTCTTGAAAACTATAAGTGATATTGATATGGGACTTTTTCTAAAATGATCAGCATGACATGATGTTGGTCCTTGTCGAAAATCGTTTTGATTCGATGTTAAACATGGCTGTCAGCGGCCATCTTTGTTTACTCAGAGTTATCTAGTAAAAACTTGTAGCGACTACTCCTCTGTAACTACTGGACGGATTTTCATGAAACTTCACAAGAATGTTTCTCTTTATGTCTAATTGATCCTAGCAAAATTTCAGGTCGGCCGGAAATTCAAGATGGCCGCCACGGCTAAAAATATATTTTCAAAAAACAAGTTTGTAGCAACTACTTCTTGAAAACTATAAGTGATATTGATATGGGACTTTTTCTAAAATGATCAGCATGACATGATGTTGGGCCTTGTCGAAAATCGTTTTGATTCGATGTTAAACATGGCTGTCAGCGGCCATCTTTGTTTACATAGAGTTATCTAGTAAAAACTTGTAGCGACTACTCCTCTGTAACTACTCGACGGATTTTGACATGATGTTGATCCTTGTCAAACATTATTTTGATTTGACGTTAAACATGGCCGCCAGCGGCCATATTTGTTTACATAGAGATATATAATGAAAACTTGTAGCGACTATACTCCTCTGAAACTACTTGACGGATTTTCATGAAACTTCACAGGAATGCTGATCTAGCTATCAAAAACCTATCAGTAGAGCTTCAAGGTCATTGACCTCTTGTTTAATATGCTATATTGTTGCCTTCGTGGGACTCTTGTTTATAAAATATAATCAGAAGCTTTATTTATCGATGTAACCTGTACGAAGGTTAGGTAAATCTTTAATATCAAGCATTTATTTCTGGCTCCATTTAATGTATGTGGTATGTAGCTTTAAATAGAGATGTGTAAGTGAGATCGTTAGTATGTGTCTGTTATCAGTAATAGCTATTTTAATGTTAGTGTTTATATTGTGTATTGCAACTTAGAGGACCTCAAGAAAGATATAGTTACAAGTAGTTGTTCTGGGTGACCATCTGTAAATTAAGTGTTGCTTGCTTGGTTACTTAATACTTATATCTGTCTACATATTTGAGCGAAGTAATGATAATATTCTATATAAACTGTTTTATACATGTATAGCCGATTTAATTAGTAATATATTAAGAGATGAATAATCAGTGTTTAAAATTAACGCTGCCTATGGATATTTTAATTGATTTTTTTTTATAATGTACAGTTATATTATTTATATAATCAGAATATTAAATTGCAAAGTATTTGTTTAACGTGTCTCATAGGTCGTGATTAATGTCGGGTATAGACGTATGTAATATTTGTATATTTCTATAACTTTTATATGTGGCACTATAATGAAATAGTAACATCAAAGTTACAGTTACAGGGAGAACTAATTAGGGAGGTCTTTGTTTTTGAAAAAAGCACACTCATTCCAGTAAATAAAGGTTTACTAATTGGTGTACAGAGATTAACAGTTATAGACAGAACCGAGTATTTAAACTTGGGGTCTCCGCATTTTGAATTTGTTTCAAAAAATATTTCATAAACAAATATATTTAAAAAATATGGCAAACCGAGGTCGTTATGCATTTTCCGATCTGAGACATCGGTTTCAAAACTATTGACCTGACTATATGACGTCATATAACTCCAAGAAGAAAATTAATCCGAGCCTTCTCTGACCTTACCAGCCCTTTTTACAATTTTGGTATGTCATCTGGCTGTGTAAAACACACACACAAATTAATTTAAAAAAGGCTTTTAGGGTCAGAGAAGGCTCGGATTAGAAGGAAATGTGTCATTGAACAATATAAATGTATATCTTTAATTAATATCTATCAATCTACAACTATACTATCAATCCTAACACATGTTTCGTTTTGTTTTGTTATATATATTTCACTTTCGATAATATTTCAGCATTACAACATGATATAGAATAGTGATTGTTCTATATCATGTTGTAATGCTGAAATATTATCGACATACTTTTTCATGTATGTAAAAAAAAATATTTTTTTTATGGAAACTTGAAATGCTAGAAGTAAAACATATATATACTTATCAAAATTAAAAAGTACCCCTTTTTTCCCCTTATTATATAGACAGCAAAATAGTAAATAATAAATGATGTATATAGCATACTTAGATCGATCACCACGAAAAGTCCAAACAAAATATTTTTTTGAAAAGTTCAGTACACAAGCGAGTAATCTCCATTTTTCTTAAACCATGCATTTTTGGTAAAAACACATAAAATCTACAAACATTTCCTCAATGTGTCCAAGACAACACCGATTATGTAGGTAGCAGCTTTTTATTATCAAAAATTATCAAATTAACTCCCTTTAAGGTTTCCATAGCATCCATAAAAGAGTATTGCTTGGCAAAATTTGAAATTGTTTAAAGGAATATTTAGTGCTCAGTGAAGTGTGCTTTAAAACATCCAACATTGTTTAATTAAAGCGTTGTTCAAGCTGTCCTACGCCCTCAAAACCTGCCCTATGGGAATACCAACAAAATAAGGGAGTATTTTTATTTTGGTGAGTAATAGATGCGTGATACATATCCATCTTCTTTTGACGAGTTGCCTTTTTCTTCGATTATACATAGCGTAAAAATTCAAAAGTTTACTGAAATTTTGAATATTGGGTAAATTATTTTTGATATATAGATGAAACATTTAGCAAGTAAAATAATTATGTTACGAATATCGTCAGTAATTGTCTTTTAGTCTAAAAATAAAAACAAGTATATTTGAATAAAGTGAAAAGGATATATTGCATTTAGATTGTAGCATTACTTTAATTTCAACCAAAACGTTTTCACAAATGGAAAGGTAAAGAAAAAATGAGAATTTCTCAGGATTCATTGCAAAAGCTGCATACGATTACATAGAAATATCTTACTATTCGTGTATATTATTCTGTGAATAAATTACTCATAAAAAATGTGTAGATTTGTGTCATCTGTAATCAACCATACTTCTTACCTCATTGTAAGAATCGATTAGCAAACGGAAGCTGACCCTTGTTAGCTAATGAATGATCAATAATCCGCTATACCACACTGCCTAAACTGGCATCAGCGTAAACAAGTAACAATATCAATCCTAGGTTCATGGGGGCATATTGTAATCGCACCGTCCGTCCGTTCGTCCGTCCGTTCATTTGTCCGGCCAAGACAATCATGGCTCAGCTATTACTTTGAAAGTACAGACGGGATTTTTTATGAAATTTCTCACAAATATTAATCACACTGAGGTGTGTCTTGTTAATATATCAGGGCCCGGTTTTATGAAACAACTTACGACAATTTTGATCGTAAGTTAATTTCTTAAATTCTTTACTTTGATTTACAATTCACAAATCAACGCGTTTTTAATTCGTTTTCTTATACATTTGATAATTCAGCACATACTGTACACATAATTGTTTACATTGGATGATTAGGTGCAATCATGTAAACAGTTTTAAATGTGAGACTTATCGTCAGATGTTTAATAAAACGAGGCCCAGCTGGTCCTTACCTCAAAGGTCAAGTTCACACTTGAAGTTCAAATGTCAAATGTCAAATGAATTTTGGGAACATTTGTCACTTACTGGTGACATTTCTTGTTTATTATGCCTAAATGCTACTGTAGTGAGCAATATTCTACAATATATCACATTAACATAATAAAATTGTTGTATTTATAGTACAAATTTGTTTATATAATTACTATAAATCGGTGTATTTATAGATATCTTAAATAGTGTATATAAATATTTATTATGTTTATATGTAAAATCCAATACATTCAGCAATATGTAAAGTCCAACACATTCAGCAAAAGGAATTCCACAAGCTTCGTATTAGAAATAACAAGAAGGAGTCCGAGGTACGGCCATAGTCCCCTACCGGGTCTTGTGCAAAATTAACAATTCAGAAGCTGCACAGTTGTCGAATGTTACTGTTTTGTCAACACAATAACTGCACAAATGTCAAACTGCTGTTAAAGGTTACTGTTTTTCGTCAACACAATAATTGCAAAATGTTCAAAGAAATAAAGTTGTTATTAGCCAGTTTGTTAATTCTGAAGTTATTGAGGAAACAGTTATCTTTGAATGTACCCATATGAAAGGTTGAATGTAGCCATGTGAATGATCATGCAAGGAATGTTGAATACCTTACCATATTTAGTTGCAAAATATGTGTTCCGGTGTTCTAAAGGTATCGTGACCTTGGCTTTTGAGCTACGGACCTGGGTCTTGCGCGCGACACGCCGTCTCATTATGGTGAACATTTGTGACAAGTTATTTTAAAAAAGCACGATGCATGACAAAGTTTCAGCCCGGACAAGCGTATTACTGACCTTTAACCTCCAACTGTGACCTTGACCTTTGAGCTACGGACCTGGATCTTGCACGCGACACGCCGTCCCATTATGGTTAATATTTGTGCCAAGTTATTTCAAAATCCCACGATGCATGACAAAGTTACAGCCCGGACAAAAAAACAGACTGACTGACGGACTGACTGACGGACGGACTGACGGACGGGGGCAAACCTAAAGTCCCCTCCGGTCCGGACCGGTACGGGACTAATAAGCTACAGCTATGACAAGATAAGAATTTTGACATCAAGAATGATACCTATTTAGACTTTAAGTCTCCATAGCAACACCCTATAGGGGTATATGTTTCTCAACTTATTCGTTTTTCTAGAGATTGTCACCAAGATCGCCATTTTGTTTAATTTCAATAAAAGCTACTTCATCCGGATTATGGTTACCATAAACGTAAAACTCAGCTACTTCTAAAAAAACATAATTAGAAACTAGTCTACGTCAAGGGCTATAACAACCTGACTGTTATGACAGCGTGACTTAGAATCTTCATAAGATCCTTGGACATGGTCAATTCCTTACAATGCTTATCAAATATGTTAGCAAATTTATCAAAATACTGAATGATCCCAATATTTTGCAACCATAAGATCCTTAAAAATGATCATTTTCCTTAAATAATTACAAAAAAAAGGAAATTTATCAAACTAGAGCTCTGTTTTATTTTGCAACCGTAGTACAAGTTTAGTGTTTGACCCATTTACAGGTTGGCACTTTGCTTTAATCCATAATTTCACGATGACCTAAGAGAGTGTGGATGTAGATGACGCATCCAGATGGCAATATCTTCATTTACACTATCCCGTTTTATTGCGGTGACGATACGATGTCGCTATACTTGCTATACGATTATAGCCCGACGGGGATTTCATTATTAGGGTGATAATAGGGTAAGAGTGGAAGTTTGGTATACCCATCGGCCACTGTGCCATTGATTGTTCCAACACTGCACAATATGCACTGTCAACCATGTTATGATTGTGTTTTCACACACTTTACCTCTACATGATTATATATACAGGTTTAAAATAGCAATGGTGTTGGGGATGGCAGCGTTCCGTGAATGCTAGATTCCCGTTATTGACCCCGCCATGGGTTCGTATCGAACAATTATTGAACTGTTGTAGATATGAAATATTTTGATCAATTGTCTGGTTGACCTAATTCAAAATACTGTATTATATGTTATACACAAAGGAAATAAAAGATATATTAGGAAAACTTTAAAGTGGCAATAGTTGGCCTGATTATGTTGCACTTATATGATACATGTTCCAATAATTTCAAAACTGTATAAGGCAAATGGACGGTCGAATACCCTACATACCGATTTGCATTTACATAAAATAGCATGCTTAAAGTTATAAAATTACAGAAATGTTCAACACAAGATTGACAAGCCCGTGAAAACATATATGTTCGCGACTTTTAGTATGGTGTTTATATGTGTTGGATAATATAGAAATTGCATATAAAATTACTTTTGCAACTGTGTCCCGGTGTTCTTCTCAAGTTATCAGACTAGTTTTTTATTTCACTTGAAACAAATCGTCAAATTTAGGATACGAACTAAGGAATATACAAGAGATGTTCAGCAAAAGCTTATGAAAATTCAATACTCGAACGAATTCGACGTCTCGCCATCGCAAATATCCACGTTTTCTTCACACAGGTAAATTCCTTTTAACCTTGTATCCATTTTACATGTAATTGTTTTGACTGTTCTTTGATACTCAGATCAGAAATAGTACTATTTATGTTTTCTGTATACATCTACGACACTGTAAATGATTGAAAAATGTTTAGGGTATATGTGTATTTGAACTTTTTCTCAGAGTCCCTTGGTGACCATGGATCGAAATATACTGATATTCCTAAAATCATTACTAAATATTTACCTCTCTCCTCCCTGCTCACCCCACACACATCCAGCCCCACTCCTGCCACCTGGACACACCTCTAAGGTGGAAACACTGAAATTATTTGATATGCTTTGTATTTTCAGAGGAGTATACTTGTGTACCACCCACCCCTCCACCGCAACCCCAGGGAAGACGTCCGAGTTTTAAATCATAAATCATCTGACCTGCTGTGTATCTCTTTCTAAGACGACAATTAATGTGCAAAACTATAAAAATTGACGCTGTAATTGAATTATTAGTGTATTTGATGCCCCTTCCCCCTTCCCCCACCGATGACTAAGGTGGAAACAAATGTATACAGTGTAATTCCGTCATCATAATGTTTCATTTGAGACATAATTTAAATATTCGAATGACACCCCATATTACCCCTGGTGCCTCTCTCTCTCTCACTCTCTCTCTCTCTCTCTCTCTCTCTCTCTCTCTCTCAACTCACTCACCCCCCCCCCCCCCCACCCCACTCCCAACTCCCTTCAGCGCTCCACACACATACACCCAACCCATGTGCAGACGTCAAAGATTGAAACAAAACAATTGTTTGGTATGCTGTTATTCTTTCATACACGACTATATATACCAAGTTATATGCAAAATTATGAAAAATTATAATGATAAATTGATTTTTAGTTTATATGACGTTTTGACACCCCTTTCCCTAGGCCCCGCGTGGGCTTAGGAGGGGAAATCATAAAGTATAATCCCATCAACATAACATTCCATTTGAGACGTAATTCCAAAAAATACCCCACCCATTCACCCTGGGCAGACGTCCAAGTTTGGTATTGGTTATTAGTAATAAAATCGTTTAATATGTTGTTTATCTTTCATAGACGATTACAAATGCAAGTTACGTGCAAACATAGGGAAAAATGACAGTGTAATTTAACTGTTAGTGTATTTTACTTTTATGACCCCATAAGGCATTAGACAAGCTTAATGAGTACGTGTATTCACTATCAGAGCTACAGTATAAGTCCCCTTTATTAGAGACGTAAGCATGCATGTTTGTATAATAGTTATAACAGATTATAAGACCACATCAGTATAGAACATCCTCCCTTTTCTGAATTTTTTTTTAAAATCATATATGATTTTTAAGGATTTTTAACAATATCAAACTCTATTGCTATTATCAACGCACTTCAGCTGGCAGACTGTTACACACTATCAAAATCTATTTTTTGCTAGTATCAAGCACTTTATATAGGAGTCGGTTACACTCGTAATTAATTTTGACAGTATAATCAGCAGGACAAACTGACACTGTATCAAGACAGTGCTCAGGTTCAGAAGCAGATTGCCATTAATTTAGTGTCAAATCCAGATAATTATAAAAACACCATTGTTGTTTGGAATGTTTTGGAAATTGGTATGTGACCTTAGGTCAGTCCATCCTGAACGATATACAGTCCATATCCATAGTTTGAAGCTACCTTACATTATCGCTGAGACTATGGCGAAAATATAAAACCAGTAAAAGAATAGAAATGTGTACACTCGGTTATAATATATAAGAAAGCATGCAATGAAAAGAAATACAATTAAATCCATTTTGAACGATCGCGGCTTTTATAATCCAGTGTTGAAATTATCACGGCTTGTGTAATCCAGTACTGATATTTTTTATTTTATTCTTTTTATGAACTTATTTCACTTTTACACTTTGACACTTTTAATTATATTTATCGGTTTTTTTTATTTTTCTGCCGGATCGCGTTTTATATGTAGATCCTGTTGGATGCTGATGATTCTGTTTTGTTGAGGGTGAAGGGCGTTTCTCGCTGTTAATCCGTTGTTGTTGAGGTAGTATTTGATCATGCGTAGGGTTAATCCGACGTTGTTGAGGTAGTATTTGATCATGCGTAGGTACATCCATTCCCTGGTGAGATAATGGGGATTGTGCTCGTTTTGGTCTCAGATGTTTACGATTGCGTCGGTATATGGCACCGTTGTTTGCCTTTACGACGTAAGATCTCGGTGAATTATGTTTTCGTACAATTTCACCTTTCAGCCAGCGGTCATTATGTCTTAGCATCACTTTGTCACCCGTATTTAGAACTGACAGTTCGTTTCCACTGTGTTTGTCATAGTTTCGTTTCTGCTTTTCTTGCCTATTTTTCATGTTTTGCTGGAGATTGCTGCTTTGTTTTGGCATGAGCAAGGGTGTTGTCGTCGGGATGGTTGATTTCAACTTATGACCGAACATCATTTGTGCTGGCGATTGACCTAGATCGTCAATTATTGTATTTCGATATTCTAATAACGCTAAGTATAGATCCTTCGCTTTCTTAAATAAGTTCTTAACAATATGTACTGCCCTTTCTGCTAACCCGTTAGACTGGGGATAGTGTGGACTAGAGGTGACATGTTCAAATCCATATTCCTGCGCAAAGTCTTTAAATAACGTGCTTGAGTACTGACAGGCATTATCGCTGGTTAATACCGTAGGACATCCATATTTTGCAAATTGACTTTTCATATACTTGATAGTATTTCCACTACTCAAGTCGTCCAGCACGTTTATTTCTATCCATTTCGAATATCTGTCTACGAGCAATAGATAGTTTTTGTTCTTGTACACAAAAATATCAGAAGACACGTGTGACCAAGGCCTGTCTTGGAATTTCCACTTCAATCATCGGTTCTTTGTGATTTGCATTTGATTATGTGCACAAATTTCACATGTTTGACACAATTCCTCAATGTCACTAGCCATGCCAGGCCAATATAAGGATTCTCGCCCTAAACCTTTTGTCCGTGTAATTCCCATATGCAATTTGTGCAAATTCTCTAACATAGACTTTCTCACAGCTTTTGGCACAATTAGCTTGTGATTTTTAAATAACAGTCCGTCTGTGCTAGTTATTTCATCCCTCGTGTTCCAATAAACTCTTATATTGGGTGGAACTGAGCCTTTACTTTCGGGCCAGCCTTTCATTACTATTTCATGTAGTTGTTGAAGGTCGCTGTCGTCCGACATGGCTCCTTTTATTTCTTCTAGCTGGGACTCTGTTACAGGTAAATATGACAATATATCAATTTCAGTGATAGATATATCTGGCTCCAGTGGCTCTGTGGTTTCATTCAGGTAAGATCGGCTTAACAAATCAGACACATATTGTTCTTTTCCCGGTTTGTACCTAACATCAAGATCGTACTTCTGCAGTGTAAGAAGTAGCCTTTGTAGTCGTGATGGGCAGTCATGAATTGGCTTCTCCATATAGACTGTAGGGGACGGTGATCCGTTTCACAAATTACATGTCTGCCATATATGAATGTATGGAACTTTGAGCATCCAAAACTGATAGCTAAAGCCTCTTTTTCAATCTGAGAATGCTTTTCTTGGCTTGGGGTCTATGCCCTCGTATGCGATAGGATTTCCTCCTTGCAATAACGCTGCTCCAAGCCCTTTTGAGCTCGCATCAACTGTCAATGTTAACTCTTGTTCTGGTTCATAATATCTCAAAACAGGTGCTTCGGTCACCAGCGTTTTCAACTTAGTGAAGCTTGCTTCCTGTTCTGTCTCCCAGTGCCACGCTATTTCCTTATGAAGCAATTGTCTTAATGGTGCACTCACCTGTGATAGACTAGGGACGAATTTAGCCAAGTACTGTATGAATCCCATAAAACTTTGCAACTGTTTTATGTTGGTGGGACGTTCCATGTTGTTAAGGGCTCGTACTTTTTCGTAGTCTGGCTTTACACATTGTCCTGTAAGAATGTGACCGACGTATGTCACCTGATCTTTTCGAAACTCGCATTTATTTGGGCTCAATTTCATGTTTGCTTCACGACCACGTGTCATTTTAATGATCCAGTCTTTCGTCATGTTCTTGCATATTGCGTCCCCATATCAATATGTCATCAACAATGCATACACACCCATCTAAATCAGCAATTAATTCAGTTGTCGCCCTTTGATAGACTTCACTTGCTGATTGAATTCCGAATGGTAGCCTTTTAAAACTGTAACGCCCAAATGGAGTATTAAACGTACACAGTTTTTCACTTTCTGCACTCAGTTTTATTTGCCAAAAACTTGAAGTACAGTCAACTTTTGAGAATACCTTTGCTTCTGGTATTTCAGCGATTACATTTTCTATCGTATTCATAGGGTAGTGTTCTCTTGTTACGGCTTTGTTTAGATCCCTCGGGTCAATACATATCCTTATTTGCCATTAGGTTTCTGGACAGTGACCATTGAATTTACCCAATCAGTGGGCTCATTCTGTTTTTTTATGACTCCTAGCTTTTCCATATGGTATAATTCCTCTTTAACGTTTTTTCTTATTGCGAATGGAATCTTTCGTGGTGCATGTATTACAGGTTTCACATTTTTATCAATTGAAATGTCATACTCGCCAGGTAGGCAGCCTAAGCCTTCACAACAGTCACCGTATTTATTCTGTATGTCCTCTGGGAGTGCAGTTTGAGTCAGTGGAGTATGTACTGCATATATTCTCTGTATTAATCCAACATCTGTTGATGTTTTTGCACCCAACACTGTCGGAAGATTTTCATTTACAATGTTAAAGTCAACATCGCGCAAAGTGCCTTTAATCTTACACGGTAGTGTCATGGTCCCAAGCGGCTTAATTGTATGCCCACTGAACGATGATAACTGTGAGTTTGTTTTCTTCAGGGCTCCCATTACTCCAGTTCTCTGTGCTGTTTTCAGTGACATAACATTGCATTTTGCTCCACTGTCGATTTGCATTTGTAATTCTGTGTCATGTACAGATATATTCACAGACCATTCATCATATAATGCATTAATCGGTATTTCGCACAGTAAACCAACATATTGACTCTCATATTCATCATCGGAACAGGAGTCTTCTACTGTGTGCACTTGCGACCTGTTCTTTTTAAGTGGTTTGTTTGTTTTGTCACTTGAACGGCACACTTTGGCAAAATGGTTGTATTTATTACACGAGTTGCATTGTTTAGCTTTTGCCGGGCATTCATGTATTCCGTCATGAGAATAACCACAATTCTGGCATTTTTCGGATCTCTGTGGTCTAGATCTACGATTTTCCTTTTGTTTCATTGTACTCTTTGGCTTTACAAAGCAAACACTGGGGTCCTCTTCGTTGGTTGCCATTGATTTCAATTGTGCTTGTGATAGTTCGGATGTGCGCGCTATATCGATGCATTTGTCCAGAGACAAGTCCGATTCTTCTTGTATTAATTTTTCGCGAACCTTTTGCGATCGTACGCCGAATACTATATGATCCCGGATCATCTCGTCTTGCACTTCATTTGGTTACGAACAGTCGTTTATAAGCAAGCGTAAATCTGTGACGAATTGTTCGAAGGTTTCTTCTCCTTGAGATCTAAGCTTAAATGTATAACGTGCATATATGTTGTTTGATTTTGGCTTGCAGAAACGTTCAAAGCGTTCAAAATGCACATTAAGCTTCTTTTTGTCTGGGTCGTTCAAATTCCACGTTGAATATATATTGCGAACTTTTTCGCCAACCCATAACATCAAATAGCGGCATTTTTCGTCTTCAGATGTCTTTTTAAGCGGACCTCCAAACATGAATTCACAATGCGATTTAAATGCTTTAAATGCACTTGGTAAATACTGCGCCGACCAATTCATTGACGGCGATTTGGTACTATCACTATCCATCTTTTTAAAATGTCAGCAATAATCCAAAAACAATCTAATTTTTCACTGCTGACACCATGTTATATGTGTGGGCCAAATCATAAGGCATTAGACAAGCTTAATGAGTACGTGTATTCACTATCAGAGCTACAGTATAAGTCCCCTTTATTAGAGACGTAAGCATGCATGTTTGTATAATAGTTATAACAGATTATAAGACCACATCAATATAGAACACCTCCCCACTGAGGGCCCCTGGGTGCGGAACCAAAAATAATGTTGCTTTTGCACGCCGTCATCATATGGTGAAATTATACCTTAAGTTTGGTTGAAATCCCTTTAGCGGTTTATGTGGAGATGTGGTACCGGACGGACGGACGAGCAGACGGACAAATGGTGAGACGGACGGACGAACGGACGGACAAAACGCAGGCGATTTTAATATACCCTGTTTTGTTTTTTTCGAAAACGGGGGTATAATAATATAAGCTAGAGACCTTAAGGATACACTTAAACTTATACTAACTCAGGAATATGAATCAGTCATGGTTGAAGTAGTTTCAATTCGACGAACGGCCAAAAAGAAGGTATATAAGCCAGAAATCGGTGCGTAAAATATCACATTTTATTTAGCCTTCGTATAGGTAATATCGATGATATATGGCTTCCGAATATATTTTATAAAAAGGAAAAAAGAGTTGGCCGGAACTGGATTTGAACCAGGGATGTGTAACATGAAAGTTTTACTACTATACAACGGAATCTTATTCACGGGTATGTTGTAGCATTTCTAACACTACATGTTCATTATATAATAACTATAGCACACACACCCGCACAAACGTATCATCTGCTAAATATAATCAAAGTCCTGAAATTACTGTTAACGAATACTCTAGCATGTATTATTTATGAAAATTAGTCAGCTGGAAGCATGATGTCTAAGTCTGGATAGATTTTTGTTGTGGGTATTTATATCGTTGGATAAGTTGCCTACACAATTAGATAATTAGCTAATACTCCATTACTGCAGGTTTGTCAACATACACCCTGAACTATTGCATATACACTGTGTAAAAATAAAAAAGGAAATTGTAAATCATGCATGGTGTCTGAATAAATCTGGGAGACAATGTTCATAATTTACGATTTGTTCACTCTCTTCTTATATATTATATATGCAGTAGTGCAACGTGTATCATGGCTGAATACACAAATAGATCAATAGATTTAATTCTGTCGATAAACAGCTGGGTACCCAAACAGATATTGTCATTACAAACAATACATATCAAAATAAAAATGCAAAATATAAATGTATTATATAGACTGTATGTCCAGCTGATTGCTAAGGCCAGAAAAAAATATACCTGTGTTTCTGGTTACTCAGCTGAAAAAATTAGGGTAGGTAGGTAGGTATTTATTTTTTCTCTTTTATTTTATTTTTTTGCCTATGTGGTTTGGTCGATGTTAAAGGTATCTTTAACTTTGTCAAGTAGTTAATTTGTAGTGATTTTGCAAGGAAAGAAGGAAATTAACCTCATGATGTCTAACTTGTTTGTTTTGAATAAAATAAATTGAAAACACATATTTTTTGCCATTATGAGTTTATTAGTTGACGGACGGCCAGCGGAGTGACAGGCAAAAGGTGATCACAATAGCTCCGACCCTGAGAGTTCCATCTTACATGTGGCTGTGAAAGATTGAATTTTATCATTTCCTGAGGCTGGGTGGTATTGGAAGAACAAATCTGCTGGCAGCATGTCATGATTATGTTTTTTCATAAACTTCTCTGTCCCATGGCTGCATTTTCCAATTCTAATAGCCAAAACGGACGCGCACGGACGTGCAATGCACCATGGAGGCGGCCATGTTTTAGAGCATGTTTCGTACTCAATCTGTTCGTACATTACCGTTTCGTACCCAGCTTTTTCGTCCTTTTTTTATAATAAAAACTGTAGGGTCGGCGCCTAAAATTGGGACGGTCGGGTAACCAGAAACACAGGTGTGTTTTTTTCTGGCCTAACGCTAATCGTATAATCTGTCTATCAAGTAGATGATGTCCCGCGTTAAATTTGATCGATTAAATACCCGATTGTGCCTTAAGCTGTTGAACATGAAGTTACAAATAAAGACACGCCTACAAAGAAGAAAGCGATTTAACTTTAAAGTGACCCTCATTCGTATTGATTCAGCGGTTCGCCTCGTAATTCCCGATACTGGAGGGTATGAATGCATAAGGATCTTGCATTATAATGGTACTAAACATTAGATGTCTCAAGAAATCCCTATAGCTCTCTCTTAATTAGAACTATTTGCAAATTCTAAACCATAATCCGGCGTAGATCAGAAGGGAAAAAAAGATTATCGACCAGACGGGATGATAGGTCACTAAGATATTCTTATACTATGAATGTAATGTCACTAAGATATTCTTATACTATGAATGTAATGTAATGTAGTAAAAGAATTTTGGCAAGCACTTGCACATTTCTTTCATAATAAATGTAAGATATTAATACAGTATGGTCAGTAACTGATATCATCTTTGGAAATGATAAGTATGATATTGTTTTAAATAGTATAATGCCTGAACATTTATATTCAATCGAAAATTTAAAAAACACAAATCATACTTTAAAAAATATATTCAAATATTGTTTAAAGTTGGGAAATGTACAGTACAGCCTGCAAGTTATGAAACTAGACATTTCTGATAAGCAATGGGGAAAATACATGACTTTATTTATAAAAATAAATAAATAAAAAAAATAAAATCACACACAAAATAATACAAATGAGTACTGACTTCAAGAAATATCCTATATTAGTTAGGTGACTTGATGAATTCAACATCTGTTATTTTTTATGCATAAGATTCCCACTTTGTACATAAGTTCTCCATTTACTCCATTAATACACACTATGTTATTCCCTTTTATAATGCCACTTTATATGTTTTCCATTGAGTTTCTATGTTAAACATAAAAAGCTATATCCAATATGACATGGTTCTAGAATTGTAATAGATAACTGGTGTAAAGCTTAACATGTATGCTATTCATGTTATCTAACCTGAATACCGGGTAATATAGTATCTCGCTATATCTCCCTTGCGATAAATGATTATGGAAATATATTTTCTGATTCCTAAACTTCTTGAACTAAATATAACATTGATGCATAGTGGAGAAATACACCAATATTATTCATGAACTATATTAAAGTTCTCCGGCCATGTTTTGTTTCATGAACATGTTTATGTTTATTTAAATCGAAATCAATACACAACAATATATATTTACAATATAAGACAATAAGATTTTATTTGATGACGTAGAAAAGTTTTGAACAGGTAAATTAATACATATGTAAATGTATTTATCAATTATCTGGCAATAGTTGTATAGCTGTACAATTCAGATTTACCTCATTTCCCCGTGCAGTCACGCAGTGGTAAAAGTAGTATCTACGTCATGCAAATAATACTTATTTTTACATACTACTTAGTAGCGGTTTTCAATATATATTTCTCTCCGAGACCATCAAGAAATGTTCACATGATGTTTAAGAGATAAATTTGTTAATTGATAATACTAAAAAAGGGTGGCCATTCATCTTTAAACATGGATCATTGACTAGTTTCAAATAAGTTCTCTCATTAAAGAATAACATATTGTTGTGATTGATCCACTGCTCATAGAGACACAAGCTAGGTAATCTTTAAGTTTGTACTCGCATGTTAAGCTTACTCACGTTTATATAGACTTCTGTTTTATTAATCGTGAATAGTCCGTCCGTTTGCCAATCCGCCGTCCGTCCGCCCATTTGCTGTATGTCCGGACGAACGTCTAATAGCCACTCCATGAATTGGGAGTCGAGTTTCAAATATTCCGAGCAGCAAAGAGATAGTTATCACTCGAAGCGGTATTCTCCCGCCTTTGTCGTGGTACCCGTGTTCAGCCCTGATGTTGTATGACCCTTTTTCACAAAAGTTAAATTTAAAAAAAAAAATGACAAATATTTTTTGAAAAGCATTATTATTATTCCCTTTGTGTACTTTCGCTAACATGAGCCAATTGTTCATATGTGAGGTAATATATAATGATAACTCTTTTCCGTCGATCCGTCCGCCCATTCGCCGTCTCGTCCGCCCATTCGTCGTCTGTCCAAACGGAATATGTTGACCAATCGACACATTTCGTGCCGAGTACAACATTTTGAAGTATCATAGAGACATGTATCGCTCGAAAGGGTATTTACTTGCCTTTATCGTGGTACCCGTGTTTAGTCCGTCCTGATTTATGTTACAGAAGTAAATTCAGGTCAACGATCATGACTCTGTTTCACAAGAATTAAATGAAAAACAAATAAAAAACATTTTAAACAATCTCATTTCTGATTTATTTATAAATCAACCTTACGCGTATTATGACACATGAGCCAAATGCTTTGAAAATAATGAACTAGTATACAGTAATCACTCTTCGTTGGGCGTCCGTCTGTCCGTCCGCTCATCTTCCATCTATCCGCCATTTGTCTTGCAATCTTTTTTTTTTTTTTTTTTTTTTTACTTTAAACTTTTTTTTTCTCAGAAACAGTTTTGCCAATTTTGACCAAACTTTACATGGGTGATCCTGATATTATTGGTTCTCAAGTCTTTTAAAAAATATGGTCAGTGCGACGTCGAAGATGGCCGCCGTTACTAAAAATAGTGTCTATTTTAAAACATCTATAGTTTTCTCAAGGACTTCTGAACAAATTTCGGCTTGGACCATCAACGTTGTTCAAACAAAGTCCCATGTATAGAGATTTCACATGTTTCCTTATACTTATATATGAAAAGAGTCTTAAGTTTACAAAAAATCTTCTTTGGAACCACATCATACATAGGTTTTATATATAGCGTGTTAAATCATGAACCTTAGGTCATATTTCGTCGTTCGTTCGCTGTTCGTTCGTTCGTTCTTTCGTTCGTTAGTTCACTCACTCACTCACTCACTCACTCACTCACTCACTCACTCACTCACTCACTCACTCACTCACTCACTCACTCACTCACTCACTCACTCACTCACTCACTCACTCACTCACTCACTCACTCACTCACTCACTCACTCACTCACTCACTCACTCACTCACTCACTCACTCACTCACTCACTCACTCACTCACTCACTCACTCACTCACTCACTCACTCACTCACTCACTCACTCACTCACTCACTCACTCACTCACTCACTCACTCACTCACTCACTCACTCACTCACTCACTCACTCACTCACTCACTCACTCACTCACTCACTCACTCACTCACTCACTCACTCACTCACTCACTCACTCACTCACTCACTCACTCACTCACTCACTCACTCACTCACTCACTCACTCACTCACTCACTCACTCACTCACTCACTCACTCACTCACTCACTCACTCACTCACTCACTCACTCACTCATTCATTCATTCATTCATTCGATCATTCACTGTTCGTTTGTTGACTCACTCACTCGCTCGCTCGTTCGCTCGCCCGCCAAACCACACACACACCCACCCACCGTTCGTTCGTTAGTTCGTTTATTCATTCATTCATGCACATCTTTGCATAATTAATACATTTATTCTATCAAAATGTCCTGTCTTTTACACGCATATAATACTCATTTCTGTTGTTACCTTTACACTGAATCATAAGGTCACTTGCACCAAATTTTTCCTTGAAAAGAAGAAAATGTTTGGTATGGAGAGATTTGCAATTAAAATATTAAATAGAATAAGTCTTGTAGATTTAGCGATAAAGTAACCTCGGTCTATGATACGTACTATTCAAAGTTTTCCCAAGGTGGTGGTATTTGCGGCAAAAGAATACATGTTTATATTTCAAATATATCATATGTGTAAGTCAGTTAATCACGAATAGTGTGCATATCTCCAAAAATCACAATGAGTAGCGCGTTGGCTCTTGATAGTTCAGCAAAATATATTTTAAAGTTAACTAGCATACTCGTCGTCAATGTCGGAACCCACGTTTGACTGATTACGTTATCACTCTATTCTTCGTGATGAAACACGGATTCCGACGATAACTCGTCGTTAAACAGGCTACAAAACAGGCTACAAAAGACAGTTGTTCCTTTAATACTAGAGAGCAGACATCCCACTTAATACTAGTGAGCAGACATCCCACGTATGCTATTTTTTTTATAAACGCATGACATTTTCCACATTATAGTTTACGGTTCTAACACAATTGTAAACCTGCTGTGTTTTTCATATACTGAAAAGAAAAAGAAACGCATAATGGGTATTTCCGCTTTATATTGTATGTTTAATACGCTACCGCTAATCGAATGGTACAGGGCGACATTAGGCCTGTCCTTTGGGAAAGATAGTTTAAACAGCACCGAATAATGGTTACCTCTTTAAAGTTTCATTATCGACAGAATGCGCATTTGAGCAAACTTAGGCTTTAAACGTTGCAATCTCTTAACATTAAACACAATACTGAAATGGCTTGACTGTTTCAAGCGAAACGTCAACATTTATGAATTCGTATAACAAAGTAAACTTTGATTAAAAGATCTCCTACATGACAGAGTTGTCCTTTCTGTAATTAGTTGTAGCCCCTTTTTGTACAAAACACGTTGAGATATATCTGGCATATTACGTGAAATTAAGTGTATATAATAGTGTAGTATAAGCAATTTGTTGATTATGCGTTTCTTTTTCCTTTCAGTATAGATACCAGTAGTTTTTATTAAATTGCGACAAAACGTAAATATGTCATGAAATATAAATTCAAAACAAATAAAAAACGAAAATCATTACTGCGATCCTAATTCTAATGCTTTTTACGTATAGTACGCGTTTCGAAATGGAGTGCTTAACGGCTCATCCACGCGGTACTAGTTATGTGGAGCCGCTTCAGAGACAGGGTTATACTATGTAGGCATCCGGGAATTCTTACCAATGCATAGTAACATTCGTATCGTTATTTAACGTGTTAAAGAGGGATATACTCCGGTAAACAGAACAGTCCGGTTTACGTGCCCATCTGACTAACGCGGCTGGGGGCGCGTGTTGCTGAAGAACATCCCAACGAAACTTGTTTCGCATGTGAATCTTGAACCAGGGACCGCCAAACCGCCACCCATATAACATGAGATATTTATTGATGGTATCAACAATTCATTTTCCTTATAATTTAGCATTTTTTATTAATTGGCATACTTTATCAAATGACTCTATAAAATACCATGTTCTCTATTTTGAAATTTCATTTAACAAAATCATAAAATAGGAGCCTTCATCTTAAGCATCATTATGTCTCGTAACTTTCAACATCAGGACTGTAGACGGGTTCTATTATAATTTTGAACGTTTGCACGCAATAAACACATGTTTTAACAGTATTTTGGTCGACATGAAAACTACCAGGAAAATATACATATGTGTCACACTGTGTTATAGTGAGCTGGGGAGGTCTTAAAATAAGGTATTATATTGCACCCATGGCTGGTCATTACATGTACTATGAAAAACTAGGTGACCAACATATTCATTCACGGCCTCTGTCCATCAAGAAACACTTATGAAATATCGGACACTGCACTAACAATGAGTCACCTCGTGATGGTATAGGCATGTCATTTGTCTCAGAAGTAGCTTAATTACGTTGTTTGTGTAGAGACCTGGGTTTGTCCATTTCCTCTGGAAGTTCATGACTGATGCACATGAAGTTAATTAATCCAATTAAGTATATATTTAGTAACAGTATGACCATAACCTTTAGTCTAAGTAGAGGTTTGTCTGTTGAAACAATCGGATGACCGGGGCAACTCTGGGAGAATTATATAAATACCCCGTATCAGCAGTCTGGATAGTAAGTTAAATAATTTGTTTACTCCAAAAAGAGGAGATTTGTACGATCAACCCCAAACTTGGCGTCCTAGAACCAGTTTCGGAGGTTAGAGTTCATGGTCGAGGGCACACGTGACAGTCAAAGAGGTGGGACATAGCCACCCTATATAAGACACGAGATTGCCTCCATTCGGTAGATTCTTATAGACTGGCAGATTCTTACAGACTGATAGATTTTCATTCTAATTCATTTTGACTGCTTAGCTCGCACTTTTGAACGTTAGAACTGCTTACGAATTGTAACTTGTACATCTACTGAAAGTTGAACATTTATTCTGGTTTTTGACTGTGTATAGATAATTGCGAAATATAATTAGGTAGTAGTTTAATAAAATACATATTAAAGACTATTCTTGAGTTAGCTATTTCACGTCGCTATTTTACATTAAAACTTCTGGTGCCGTGACCAGGATTCGACCCAGGCAAGTCGCGGAAACAACACGAAGTATTGACGAAACGAACACAACGCAAACGGCTAAAAGGTCAGTGGTATTTTAACGCATTTTCTGTACGACCACAAAATTATAAGGTAAGAATCTCATTTTAGACCTAACTTCAAAATTTCGTTCTATATAATATTATTTAATATTATTTTTGAAAAAAAAAAATAAAAAAAAATGTCTAAGCAGAATTAGGACACGTTTTTAACCATATGGCATATCAGATAACTATGTTAAAAGAAAATATGAAAGCACAAAATACGAACAATAGAGACATGTTAAGGGCCGACGACTCTATTAAAATTAGGGTTATGAGAGATAGACCTAGACGGTCTGAGCACGCTGTAAGAGTAGCAATTGAGGAACAAAACTTGAGGAAACGATTCGCACTAAGAACCATTAATACACCCAAATTTACACATAGACCAGACCGACGAGACGGTCAGGAACCCATGCAAGTTGACCATTTTAGACCACGCCGCGCCTATTTCAAGTGTGGTTTAAAGAACCATCTAGCGAAATACTGCAATGCGCCTGATCAAATTCGAGGCGATTATCACAAAAACTGGAAACCTAGGAAGAAAAACGTCAAAGACGCTCGAGTCATAATGGTAGGTTAAATGACGTGAGTGAAAAGAAAGACATGCATTATTAAAATAGGAAAAGCAAAATTTAGAGCTCACATTGACACGCGCGCTAATTGCTCGCTATTAAATGAAAAAATGTATCAATCATTCAAACATGTACCACGTTTAGAATTAAGGAACTAGGTACTACTAAAAAAACGAAAGAAATGTGATAAAACAAATTAATAAAGTTTTGCTTATACAGATTAAGTGAAAACACCAAAAACAAAATGTTTTGGGACATGTTATACACATTGTTTTGATCGATTTACTTATTAACTTATTTTAAAATAGAAAAAGGACTTGTTTGTAGACAACGAAAAATAGCATCAATGTTAGCTTAGATAATACAAATAACGTATATGGTAGATAGGATAGACTAGTTGAAATTCGTTTAGTCTGTAAAAAATGTAGAAAAGGGTAACTGTACCTTTAAAGAGTTCTTAACCACAATGGTTAACCTGCCAAACAAGGTTTTGTAATTGACATAGTTATGTTTAATAGCCGCAAGGAACAGAATACAGGTATAAGATAAACTTAGTTTCTCAAATAAACGACTAAAACGAATATGACGTTATAAATAAAATATTGGTTTTGTGTAATTATAGTATTGGTAGAAGTAGTTTTAGTCATAACAGATAGTAGACGCACAGTTTTATGAATGATGGTAGGCTTCAATATATTTGAAAGCGGAAATAATTGTCACCTCAGTATGAGGATAAACCTCAAGTTTAGCGTGTAGATATAGTAAAGAGATTAAATGTGCAAGATAGACGCATTTGTCTGGTAACTATGGTCAAAAGGTCAAAAAGCTTGTAGAAGCACTTACCGTACGTATATTAAACAAAAGTAGATTATTTGACCTTAAATAAGTAGTGGTTACTGTCTGTAATGAGTAGCCAGGGGCGTGTAAACGTTCCTAGATGATTAATAAAGTATTTTCATATACACTTAAGCGAAAGTGTGTTCATTTGTCTATGTATTCACAGTACATTGGGACATCGTAGGACATAAACAAAAGTAGAAAAAATAAACACTTGTAGTGTAATTAGTTTATGAGGTGTAAGGTAAACATCATGGTTCAAAAATAACTATTATTAAGTAGTGTATCGGATAATCAAACAAAAATAAATATGCACTCTAATGAAAGGAACAGTAGGCTAAAGGGCGAAAAAGTAGTAGTAGCAGTAATAGTAGTGATAGGGTAGATAGTAGGTATTGTCGTCTGGACAAAGATAGGGTAGTCGTAATAGTGATAGTATTAGTAGTGGTAGTAGTAGTAGCGGTATGGATGTCGGTTATGATGAGAGGTTGATACGGCCTGAAGATATATCTCCTCTAAGACGACAATGTAGTTCTGAAGGTTTGTGCCAGAACAGGGAGGATATGGAAGTTAACGTGGTAGGGCTCTATGAGAAAGGGTCATCGAGATAGATTAGCATAGTGTAGGACTGTCAAGGTACGGTCCACCGAGAAATACCTGTCTATGTATTTATATCGTGTGTTTGCGATATTGATCTTGAATTAATAGTCATCGTATTACGTATATATCCTCATTCTAATACACTGGCGACTGAGAAGTCGAGATATACAATATCGTATTGTACTCTGTTTAACGGTATTGCCTGTTTGGTAAGGCACTCGACGGAGTTATAGGCGATAGGTTAGGTTTTAGTTGAGAACTAGTGGAAGAGTACCTTAAGTTAGGTTAGGAACGGTGTTTTACGGCAAGGTAAAACTAATTGAGCTATCGAGATAGAAACTATGCTATGTACTGTGTTTACCAGTATTGTTTTGTTAAGTGGTCGAACACTCGAGTCGACCCCTAAACACTCGAACTGAGCTATAGGCGATAGGCTAGTTAAGTTGATAACTAGCGGAGACAACGGTGTTTTACGGCAAGGTAAAACTAAGGGAGGCATCGAGATATACATCATGTATTGTATCGTGATTATCGGTACCGTCTGTTTTAATTAGGCGCTCGATTAAGTTATAGGGAGATACTAAGTTAGTAGATAACTAGTGAAGTAATGTATATTATGATTATGGTAGATAGTAAATTAGGTGACACGGGGATAGATTAGGGGCAGTACAGGTTACGCGATGAAAAATAGCTAATTATTAAAATCAATTTAAGTAGGGCAATAGGTAATACAACGCAATGCATATGATACGTAATGCATATGTTACGCGTGCGACTATGGTTTTAAGTAGCGACAGTATTCATTAGGTTTATAAGGCCATGACGGCACACAGTAATACAGTAATGACATATGACGTAGAATGGACAGACTACTATGTACTAGATATTGACCTAGTGACGGACAGTTCATTGACGGGACATTTCCTTAATAGTAAATTAAGTGGCGTAGTAAATCCAACGGAAGAGGCAGTTACTATAAATATGAGAGCATTTAAGTACTCTTCGCAATTGTTTGATATATATACTTAAGAGTTGATTAGATTCTACTTAGGAACTGCTATTCAGGAAATCAGGAAGTATTGGAGCATTCACTTTTAGATAGTATGTCAGTATTGAACACAACATCATTCGCGGTATCAGAAAACAGGCAAAAAGTTAATGAATTAATAATAGACATATAGGAAACATTGATAAGTTTTTATATTTGTTCACGAAAATGAGTCTAATCATAGATGAAATTAAAGCAGTGACTCAGAGCTGCATGTATTATTACCTTTAATTAGAGATCAAATTGAATATACTTACGATAGGTCGTCTAAGTGCGAATATCATTCCAGCAAGTCAACTTCAAGTGGCTCTCTTAGGGATAAGTGCTCAACTTCCTGCAACTCTCTCATTGCCCATTGACCCATACGAAAACTTGTTTGATTACTACAAACACTTGAAATGCACAACTTATTTAGACGGCGAACAGAAAATTGTAGTCACCGAAATTATGTTAGTAGAACATACTAGATTGTTTGAGTTAAATTACGCAAACAGTTTGTTCTTCCCTTACAGTGACGTTAAAACCACTGACTCAAAAGGTATTGTAACATACTATAAGCTAGAAAGTGATTTTCTAGCTATCAATCAAGAAAGAACGCTTTACTTCTTTCTATCAGAAACAGAGGCAGGTTACTGTAAAGATCCATTGATAAGGTCATGTAGTTTAAAAAGAGACATCCAAAATACATACCAATCAACTTCTTGTCTAGTAAATATATTTATTAAAAATACAGAGCGGTCATCTAAATACTGCAAACTGTATGCATCATCGATGGATTTGCCCAAAGATATATATGTCGCTAAAACGATATACTTTTTAATGACCAATGAAGAACTGACCTTTCATATAAACTGTAAAAACAAACCACCAACAACCTTAAAAATTAGCCCACCTTATGGTTACTTTAATGTAGATCAGGCATGTACCGCCACGTCTGAACGTTTGACACTTGTAGGCGCGTACGAAAATGAATCAAATTTTACTGTCACTCCAACAATGATTTTCTTAAAAGAGCTAGATTTTACGGCTATAAACATCAAGCTTAATGTTATGGTAAATTCGTCGGAAAGGCGATTATAGTACCTAAGAGTTTAAGTGCTCTTGGCGAATTCCCTATATCAGAACTTAAAAGTAAAGTAGTTGATATTCCAGAGATTGAAGATATGCCAAATGGAGAGCAATACTCAATTTGGGATTATGTAAAACTTGTTTTGGCAATAGTGGGTTTTCTAATATTTCTGATTATTATTAAATGCTTAGCCAAACGTTATACAGAATGGTTACTCTCTTAAATTAGAAAATAGGGGGCGTATGAATGTCATTCCACTGCAGAGTCCAGACCCATACGAAGAAGACGTACATTGCGATATTCCAGAGATACCTGGCGAAGTGGCGTTATCATTATACGACGCCGGTAGGAACACTTTAGCCGAGTCTCAGAGTCGAGCGGACAAACACCTGATTCTGTCAAATGGGAAAAGGGACAAGCCAATGGTTTTGAGACCGCTGTATCGTGGATTTGACGTACAGCAGGGGACTACCGACAACTGAGGTCCTCCCCGAACAAAACAGAGTGGTTTAGAAACAGTTTATGTAAATATATGTCCAAGTGTGTTTAATTATATAACCAAGTCCTCTCATTCTCTCTCAAAGGTTTGATTGGTGAAGAGATTACGCGTAAACTTAAAATGCTGAAAAGACCTTGGGGAGCGCTCAACGTGACTTAAGGCAGAAAAAAGGAACACACTTGAGACATTTTGTAACCTTGTAAATAGACAATGTATTCAGAGTAATGAACTTGTAGTTTCATTTTATGGAGAAAGGGAAATAACCAGTGCAGACAGCAGACTCAATCACACGCAACACAGATGGGCTTAATGGAATTAAAGGGAGTAAAGAGACAACTTCAAGTAATCAAAATTGGATATTACTTGACGAGGCGTATGTGTACTAAATATATACCGGTACACTGGCAAACCGACGTGATGTCATACCAACATGTTGTCATACTAACGAGATGTCATACCAACGAGATGTCATACCAACGTGATGTCATACCAACATGATGTCATACCAACGAGATGTCATACCAACATGACGTCACACCAATCAGATGTCATACCTACATGATGTCATACCTACATGATGTCATACCAACATGATGTCATACCAACCAGATGTCAGATGTCATACCAACGGGATATCATTAACTAAAACAGTGATGAACTATACATAACAATTAACACTGAACAATTGTGGACTACAACATTAATTATTGCAATCAGTATAGACTCTAAACATCAGAACAATTTGGATTAACTAATTGTGTAAACTTATGTAAAAGATAACATGTTTTGATTTGATTATTCTCTGATCTATATACCTTGATCGTGTTAGCCCTGTAAGAAATTATAGTGTATAATTCCTATGTGGGTATGTATGGCGTGTGTTATAGTGAGCTGGGGAGGTCTTAAAGTAAGTTATTATATTGCACCCATGGCTGGTCATTACATGTACAATGAAAAACTAGGTGACCAACATATTCATTCACGGCCTCTGTCCATCAAGAAACACTTATGAAATATCGGACACTGCACTAACAATGAGTCACCTCGTGATGATATAGGCATGTCATTTGTCTCAGAAGTATCTTAATTACGTTGTTTGTGTAGATACCTGGGTTTGACCATTTCATCTGGAAGTTCATGACTGATGCACATGAAGTTAATTAATCTAATTAAGTATATATTTAGTAACAGTATGACCATAACCTTTAGTCTAAGTAGAGGTTTGTCTGTTGAAACAATGGGATGACCGGGGCAACTCTGGGAGAATTATATAAATACCCCGTATCAGCAGTCTGGAAAGTAAGTTAAATAATTTGTTTACTCCAAAAAGAGGAGATTTGTACGATCAACCCCAAATGTGGCGTCCTAGAACCAGTTTCGGAGGTTAGAGTTCATGGTCGAGGGCACATGTGACAGTCAAAGAGGTGGGACATAGCCATGCTATATAAGACACGAGATTGCCTTCATTCGACAGATTCTTATAGACTGGCAGATTCTTACAGACTGATAGATATTCATTCTAATTCATTTTGACTGCTTAGCTCGCACTTTTGAACGTTAGAACTGCTTACGAATTGTAACTTGTACATCTACTGAAAGTTGAAAATTTATTCTGGTTTTTGACTGTGTATAGATAATTGTGAAATATAATTAGATAGTAGTTTAATAAAATACATATTAAAGACTATTCTTGAGTTAGCTATTTCACGTCGATATATTACAACACTTTAAAAAAGTGACTTCAGAAACACGTTAATAACGTTAATAACGTTAACGTTATCTGCGGTATTTACAACAGTTAGAAATCCAAACTGGCAATAAGATATTAAATTTATGTTTAGCGTATCATACACCACTATATAAATTGTTTTATCTGATATGAATTGAATACTAACAAAGCCATCATGGTAAATTTTCATTTTCACCTAAAAAAAAAACATGAATTTTTTTTATGACTTTTGACCTCGATTTTCTCTCGTCACGTGCAAAATCAGCACTGAACACGGGTATCATAACAAAAGCCAAGGTGTTTCTAATTATACTAAACACTTGCTCCTCGCAAAATGTTGAACTTTGCTCCTCGCAAAATGTTGAACTCGAGCCTTAACTAGAGCAGATAGGCTAAAGTGGCCTCTGGACTAGATGTAGTAAAATCTTAATTAAGGTTTTTATCGAAGATACATTCTAAAATAAAGCGTTGTAGTTTTGATGTGTACAAAATTAATGTGTTTATCAAAATCAAATTGTCTTACTAAATGTAAAGCCTGATTTATATAAAGGTTCGTTGCAAAACAAAATTCTGGGATTAAAGTGATGTATTCTTAGGTGTGAAATAATTTGGTTCAAAAAATTATTCTAGAAAATATATGAATGTTCGTTTCCAGACAAATTCTTAGAGTAAATCTATACATTCTGATATGCATTGTACATGCTCGTTTCAGAGATATATTCTAAGATTAAACCCATGTGATATGATATGTATACATATTTATACATGAATAAATCGTAAGGTATTGCAAAGCGGGGATGCCTCTGTGGACTGATCAGACTTTGTTTATAGGGAACTGTTATCGTTTCATTTATATGTTCTAACCATTTCATGTTTTATTTTAATAGTTTCATAGCTTGTTAATTGTTTAAACAAATTAAGCCCCAAACCCTGATACAACCTCTTTAACATGTTTAAAAGATTCAAGATTAAACAGACATTCTGTTTGCTTTATGGAGCTTTCGCACAGAAAATAATTCAACGTTAGTTTACTCTATTTCTTTCCAAATCCAAATCCAACAAAAATAACGGTATGCTCCTTTAAACTCCTAGGTATATATTTTACGATTAATGCCGTCAAGGTTTATTGAACATGTAAATAAAATGATATATTGTCAATTCCGTGAAGCGCCCTCTGCGAAGGAAGTTAATAGATTGCACAGCGACTAAACAGGTACTGAAATATCTGTTGGTCAATAAGTTTACTTAATTACATTTAAACACATTATTTCATCCATGTACATATTTTATTTTATTTTGTATTTCAAAAATACTTTGTATTCTTACTGTTGACTATTTTTTTTCTATAATAAAAAATGAAAAACAAATATATGTTAAATCGAAAGGAAAACAGTTTTTACAGTAATTAAACTTCATTTAAATAAAGTTACATATTTGTTCAAAGCTTTCCTACTTAATATGTATAGTATTTGCACACGTATAACAGCGTAGATAATAATTTATAATTATATGTTACTTTCGTTTTCATGTTACCATGATCATGTTTAAACTTGCACTAAACAAACTCCCAAAAGAAAACACTGTAATATCCTGTATGTTGTTGAAAGTCATATGGCGCTTCTATTCTATTTACGCTGTTTTTTGCAGATCACCGAATTCTGAGAGCAAATACATCATTGTCGAGTTAACTGGCTTCGCTCTATAGTTAAGGTAAGCCAGAGTGTAGGTATGGTAGAGTGTAGGTAAGGTAGAGTATAGGTAAGCTGGAGTGTGGAAACAAGAATAGTCGCAATATGTCCTATAAGTGAAAAATAGTGTTGTTTTAAACGTGCGGGTGCGGGGGAACATACACGTATTGGAGATACGCACATGCAGTTTGCGAGACGACAGGACAATTGGTTACAGAGATAGCTGTAATTAACCTGTAACAACGCGGGCATAATACCAATACATTAAGATGATTCCCTAGATGTGTTCACACTGACTGTAACTACTCATAGACGTAAGAGAAGGGGTGACTAGGACCACCACGCACAATAATCTTAATGGGGTCCAAAACATATTTTGACCCCTTCGAAAATGTCGTCTATCATTCTGGGTCATTTGCATCAGGTCACGTGATTATCGTTATCGATTAAACATTATATTCCATGGTTCACAGTTTATAAAAACATAACAGACTGTTAAATCTTTCAGCCCAACTGCCGTATAAAAGCCACTAGATGGAGCTGGGGCAGGTTTTCCATTTAAATTTATACATGGTTAAATCAGGGAGACCTTTTTCAACATTTTGACAATTTCACCTCATAAATAACTTCAATATTTGGCACAAGTAAACTGATATTAAGCAATTGTATTGGTAAAAACATATTTGTAAAAAGTTATTTCTGTGGGGTTGTGAACTGAGAAGTGTACACAAATACACGTGGTATTGTCTACAAACTCCGCATCCAGTGAAAGTTGCTTACATGTGCTATTGAGTCATTCACTGTAACTGACAGGCCTGTATAGCTGGTCTCTACCAGGGTAGGGAATGGTGCCCCTTTAAATAACAATAACGTCGTCTGTTTTTATCACAAAGGCAAGCAAAGTGGTAGACTGTTGCACTGCGCATGTCCATTTTTTAAACAGAACAAGTCAATTTTAATTGTCGATTGTAAAGCAGTCTAGCAAGGAGGCAATATGTCTATATTCCTGCGCGTTTATTGTGCGGAGGAGAACTTTTTTGCGTTGTTAGGTGAAATGCTTCAAAATCGCGTGATCGCAATGTTGGATTACTCTTCGAATATCCACCAAAAATCATGAGGCATATTCTATTTCTTTTCAATCATAAATACTTGTTGCAGGCTATAACTCTATGTAACAAAAAAGACAAGATCATACGAGTTACCGCCTTTAAAAAACTCCAAAGAAGTTGGTAGCTCTGTAAAACTTGTTTTAACATTAATACGCTGTCGCAACCAACTAAAATTATTTAAAAACAAATTCTACCCATGACCTGACGAATTGATAGAAAGGAAAAGTCACCAGTTATCAAATCTCTTATGTACTTCAGTTACTGTTTTGTATTGTTCATAAATAAATGCATACACTATTGTAAGGTGCGTCGGGGGAAGGCCCGCCCCGACCCCCATGCACCAATAACGGGAAGAATAAATAGATGACCAAATTGGTGGTTGAAAATTAATAAATAATAATAATAATAATGCTTTCTTATAATCATTATTCCTCATAAAAACACACAATTGTCATATGTTCCAGTTACCCACACGATTATTTCTTGGTTCACAAACGTAGACCTCTTAACTCTACACTGACGGGTACCATCATGACCTCTGTACAGTGTTCACGACACTTCAAAACGTAAAGTTTTTACCACGTTCAAATAAAAACACTTTCCACAAAGGAATTCCTCGCGATCGCACGAAACAAATACAAATGCTAGATCTAGATTTTCAATTAATTTCGAAGTAGGCCTATCAGATCTGCTGCAGCGCTAAGAGCGAAACACTAGAACGAATAATCTATTGCTCTCTCACCATCCTGATCTTCAAAGTCGAACATTTCTATTCGCCGTCGGCATCGGCATCTGTCTGGCTTTACTTTCTCTCCAAAACGCTGGGCGCCAGTTGTAACTATGGTCTTAGGGAGTAAACGCAACAACACCAGTTCATGATTAAAGGTTCTCTATAATACGGGTAATATAATAAAGCCTGCGATATATACAAACATAACATTTGACAAACAATTACAACATAAATGGCATTACAGCCATTATAGAAACTCATCATCTACAGACGCAGAAATTTCACTATAATTCAAAACAACCAGAACTCACCAGACAAATGCATATTTAGGTTATTTTAATCTACAACCAAATATATATAAACCAAGAATCAATAGCTTTGGAATGTATATACAACTACATTCTCAGTAAGTCTGTTACAAGTCTAAAGATTATTATTAATATGCTCTAATGTATTCTACTGAAATAAGGGTGTTTCTCTCGGGAAAGGCAGGCAAAGACTGAGATAGTTACAGTTATCATGCCTAGGAACTGACCTAAGTTAATTTTCACTCACTCACTCACTCACTCATTCACTGAACAGTCAACCAAGCTATATTGATACAACAACCAGTTTGTCAAGACATACATGACAAACATATACAATATGGTAACAATACAGTGAATGAAGCCATGAATGAATGGTGTTTTACGGCACGTCGACACATAAATAGGTCATATTGTGCGCACAAACCGATGAAAGATGGAGAAATGAAGTAGTAATTGAAAATAATGAAAACTGATAAATGTACCGTCTTACCATCGACCATCGCATCTTACCATCGACCATCGCATCTTACCATCGCATCTTACCATCGCATCTTACCATCGACCATCGCATCTTATCATCGACCATCGCATCTTACCATCGCATCTTTCCATGGACCATCGCATCTTACCATCGACCATCGCATCTTACCATCGCATCTTACCATCATCCATATATGTGTGTGTGTGTGTGTGTGTGTGTGGTTTGAAGGTTTAACGCAGCCAGTTATATATTGTGGAATAAGGGAAATAATTATCAGCAATACACACTACAGTGAACTATACTAGTTGTCTCCCTTTAACTACTTTTGAAGGCCCGGTTACGTACCTATAACTTGCCATAATTTGTTTCTTGTCTGGTCATAAATATTAACATAACAGCGGCCTATTGTTATAAAAAAAAATACATAGTCACACTGCGATACATGGGGTATACTTATAACAATAATACTAGACGGATACGGTAACACTGTTGCAAAGATGAATGACCATTTGATTCTAGCTAGGACTAGAGGTCAGGATCACCATTGAGTTTTCCACTGATTTGCGCTTACCCACATTTTCCAAAATAGCACGCTACAAATAGCCTACTTAAATGAAAGTACTAACCTAAAGACAAAACATATGTCCAAAATAAGTGCTCTTTTGTGACATTTTTGATCAAGTTCGGTTTTCTAAACACCAAACTCTGGGTCAATACGTGTGGCTTTCCAGAAATGTATCTATATTGCAAGCTACTCAATAACAGTCAATATCAGCAAAACTAAAATAATCTATTTTAAATGTTAAAGGCCAAACACGCCGGATAACGATAACTCGAAAAACAATGTGGCCATTTCCATACATTTAATTCATATAACCACACAATTCTTGCAAATACACATAAAATGGGGAGAATCCGTTATAGCTGCATTATGTAATCCAAATATGTACTTAACACTCTTCAAGATACGTCTACATCTTATTTACCAATAGCATTTGCCTTCAAAATCTGAAGGCAAAGCGACGATAACGTAAATTACAGTACTGGTGTCCATAAAGATAACAATATCTATTGAAAGCACAGCATGTTTCGATAGAAGGCAAGTTCTCATTTTCTTTGCAACAATGATATATGTAAACCCAGTAGACGTTTATTCGTATAATAAATGATTGCATACGTTGATGAATCATTTAAACATATACGAGCTTAAAGACATTACATTAAGAGAGAGAGGGGGTGGAACAAGAGTTGACATAAATTTGAATCAAATGGCCGCGTACAAAATATGGCAAATGCATGACCGCGTACACGATTGTAAAGTGATTGAAGACGATATGGAAACATAATGGGTGCAAATTTCTTTATACGAGTGAAAATATCAAAATGAGTTTCAGTTACAAATTCAAAATACATATGCAATAAACTAGGCCCCTTAAAAAAATCGATTTAACTATTGTCAATGACGACTTTTGGCTAACTTTCTGTATATACAACATTTATAATAGTTCATTTGATGCTGTAAGGCTATAGTAAATTCGTGTTTTGTGATCTATCTATACTTTATTTTTAATATGTACCACCACTAGCAATATAAACCGAGTCGTGTTCACCAGTTCAAACAATTTCAAAAAAAAAAATTCAACCGAACTTAATATGTGGCTTAGGTAATGCATGTGCACATTTCATATGATTAGGATTATCTCCTGTATTTGCATTGTCACCAATCACCTCCAGTCCCTTTAACTGGAGCATACCGATCGATAGTGTGTTGTTTACCATCTATCTATTTATAACTTAACCTACATTGTCAATTCCGTGAAACGCCTTCAAACAAGGAAGTTAGTTAACAGGACTAAACAGGTATATATTTATGTTGGTAATATTTGTTTTAAATTATATTAAAAAAAACGCTTTTGTCATAATTTATATACATTTTTTATATTTCAGTTGATTAGTTTTGTTTAACAATTCATCCTGACATTAATGTTATGTGTTTTAAGAATAGTGTTTAAAAACGAAAGAACGCGAACTTTAAAATAGCATTATTATGTTAATATTAAAGCCTCGTGTATAACTATATATTTATTATTTTAATAATATCAAAATATATAATAACATTTTTAATGGTCAAATGTATACATTTATCTGCAAATTAGTATTAATACGGCGTAAACAACTTTCGTTTTATATTAGTGTGATCATATCATGTTTAAACTTGAGTAGTGGTACTTGTTTAAAGGCACCCTTGCTTTTTCTTTCGCTACCCACAGTATGATTATACTTAAATGATTCTCTCTCTCTCTCTCACTCTCCCCACACACATGTACATATATGGTATGTACCTAACCAAATGAAATGAAACGATTCAGGTACCTATACTCTATGCTTTAAAACACGTTTTAGTACTGAATACTTCTATTATGCTGATGTTGTTGTCTTTTTGCAAATAAAACATTTTTAGAATAATAAACCGACTTTGTTTTACTTACAAGACAGTGTTTGAGAAAGTTCAGACCGAAAAAAAGATATACTAATTATATTAAAGTAACTTGTAAACACTTAATGAAGACCTAGGAACTTGATCTACACAATATGGTTTATCTTTGGGATCTCTCTCACTTTGTTTTTTTTATAAAGAGCCATGTAACCTACTTTTAGGTAAATTTAAAAGCAGGCCATCAAGTTACGTTGACCTTCTGGTTCATTGACACATATTTAGAATGGGGCTAATGGTGTGGTTATTTCTTCTGAAAATATTGAAGTACCTTGCCAATTCATAGTTATATATTTTTAATTAACAGGTCGCATACCTATTTTGTACATGTAGATCATGTGACAGACTGGTTATGGATAAGCCACACCCGTTACTAATACTTTGTGTCACATGTTTCTTTCATATATATATCATGTTATTTACATATGTGCCACGATGATACATATGTGTCACATATGTACCACATATATTTTTCATGTTAAAATAATACACCTGTGCCACATATGAAATATATACATAATTATGTATTTCATATGAAATTATTATGCATAACATACATAAAGTATTGATAAACAAACAAATTGTAGAATATTGTAGAAAATGGTTTAACAACCTGTTTAAGTTAGTAAAAATAGTTTCATATGTATTACACATGTGCTACTTTCATATGAAATACATATGTGGAATGCATATGTATCACATATGTAAAGCATACAAATTTCATGCCTAGTTATTTTTCCTATGATTATATAACCTGCAAATATGTTTTGCCATAAGAAATAAATGTTTATATGTTTAATTATATTTCCATTTATTTACAGATAAGCTGAAACATGGCAAAAGTAAGTTCGAAGTGTTCCCATGTTTTGGTAGCCGCGTTCAATTTCGGCACAACATACAGTAGCTATGCGTATTCATTCAATGATGACCCAATGAAGATCCAAACAAACCAATGCTGGGTAGCTGGGTCTGAACAGCTGATATCGCTGAAAACACCGACATGTGTGCTGTTAAAGCCGAATAAAGAATTTGACTCGTTTGGTTATGAGGCTGAAAACAAGTTCGCAAGCCTTGCCGAGGACGACAATCACCACGGCTGGTACTTGTTCCGGAGGTTCAAAATGTTGCTGCATAACAATAATGTAAGTGATAAAAGATGGTATTATATAAATATTACATCCTTCGCCTCGGTCGACATTATTTTCCTCAGGCTGACAATATCCACTGTCACCCTCACTCGGATGCAATATTTATTTTATTATACAAAAAAAACGTTTTTTGGAAAAATGGAACGTTTAAACAAAGGTCCATTTCGTTCTTAAAAAAATGGAGGACGTTTTTATTTAATTTTTAACCAGTTTTGTAAGTAATACGTTATGGTCAATAAAACTATTATTCACATCTTAAAAAAAAACTGAACATCATTTACATCAACATTTTAAAAGATAATACATATTCTAATAAAGTGTTCACCGATTTATTTACGCATAACGTGTTGGTCATGGGGAGAAAACAATATCTATTTATAAACTTGCTCTGACGTCGGATTTTATCATTAGAAATACATAGATACCGAGATGATGCGATTGGGAGGGTAATTAGAAAAAAAGCTGCCCTCCCGTGACGTCACTCTAGGGTGTGACATTACAACAGCGTACGACAGCGCTTAAATGTTAAATAGCTGTCTATGAGAATTTAACATGGGGGGATTGACATGAGATATAATAAAAAACTTTATTCATGCAGTTTTGCTCATTTTAAAATAACTAACAAGTGTAAACGCGTGTTTAAATACTTTATTTTTATTTTACATTCCTGTGGTACGTTTACATGTGCGTTCGAGCGACTGGGCATATTGTCCAGAGACTATTCGTTGATGAAATGGTTGATACTATTGGGGTAAGCAAGATGCATACCCTTGTGTCAGTAAGTCAATTTTCAAGGCCACAGTGATTATTTTAAACTTGTAGACATGATCAAGTTGACAAATATGTATGCGTTTCAAATATAACAACTTTATATTTTTAACTGCGAACTATTAATAGATGAATCGCTCAATATTTATATTGGGACCACGGTCAGTTAAAAGAAAATGTGCGCTAAATAACTTTACAATGCGCATGCAGACGTGGGAAAAGAACTTGATTGCCAAACGTAATACGATGTAATGAATGTTGTTAACGACTAACATAGCCTAGTTTAGTTAGAGCCTCCCCAGATAGTGTGGAAGGAAACACTGCATTCCGGAAACCAGCCCTATTCTTACTATAAATAGATTTATATATGGTTCTTTAAGTGTTCGGATGATAGATTCTGATACACGAGGCTAAGGGAAATAGTATTACCCTAAAACGCACCGACGAAACTGATGTTTGAACCCGGGTCCTCCGGACATATGACATTATGAAATATGACATTAAAGATCCTTACGTCAATAGTAAGGTTCGTTTAACGCATGTTCACGTATCTTACATTCCTATTCAATCAGCTAAAATTGTTTTATTTATTTTTGAAAAACTACCGTCGTCCAGCGTGTTTTGAGAAATAACGGGGGCAAATCATTAGCTGACAACTGACGTAGAATTGCTGACTTTAAAACCTAATACGATGTGTTAATCGGATATAAACCCGCGTTTCATTTCATTGATTAATACTTCAAGATTGCCGTGTATAACGTTAAGGCTACTGTGTTTTGTTTTAATATCTACGCTTAAATTCTTTGAAGGCTCTTTCCAGAGATACGACAATAGATGACTTGAGTGGAAAACCTATGCCAGCAATGCAGATTATTTCGATGTCCATAAAATACCTCAAAGATCATCTTCTAAAAGCTCTTAAAGAGCAAGTGGCTGGCATAAATGAATCCCACATCCAATATGTGATCACTATACCCGCCATATGGGACGATAGTGCAAAACAGTTTATGAGGGAAGCAGCTATTGAGGTATGGTTCCCATGGACCTTTTTATATTGCCTTAAGCCTTATCATCAGTTAAATAAAATGTATCAGGTATCGTGGTATTAGCATTAGCGTTGTCAATTACGACACTTTTTTTACTCCTATCAAACTTGGTAAACGCAAACGCGTGATTTTTATCACTTAACATGTTTAACCTGACGAAACTATTTGTTTTGTTTTTGTTTTGTCAAAATTAAAGCTCATAAGTTGTTGTTAGAAGTAAAGCGGGTGACACAAAACGTTGCCAAAAGGGTATACCACCTTAGATTGGTGAGTAGTAAACAATTAGTGACATTGAAGACGTGACCCCATGTTTGGTGTCAGACAGACAGCCGATTAATGATACATACACACATAAAGTTTCATCTCAATATATAACGTTTTAAGTTTGGGAAAATGTTTACTAAAGTTTGCGTTCAGGTTTGTTTCCATCAGATTTTGGGAGAGGGCGACATAGTGCAAAAGTGACGCTTGTGTTCCAGAGTGATTACTAGAAAATAGCAGTTTGTGAACACGACAACTATGGGAAATGGTTTAAGATCTTAATCAAACATGAGTTAAAGGGTTTTTGTTTTAGATAAGATCGCGAAAAGCGAAAAGAAATCAACTAGTGTGCGTGTGTATGTATGCGTGCATGCGTGCGTGTGAGCGTGCGTGCGTGCATGCGTGTGTGCTGCGGACGCGCGTAGTTTGTGCGTGTTATAATTGTTGGCCTTCATATTTTAATTAAGATGCCCAAGAGAGCTTGAAGACCAGGTTTCATTATATGGAATTACAAGTGCACTCTTCGCGCGTACGTTGAGTTTACATGGTTTATAAACCTCTTTCCCTTTATGTGTTGTATGGATTCTTAGGTATATGTTTACCACTATTATAAATACAACATGGTAAACTGTCTTTAGGATGAAAACATAAACTCTCTATTGAAATCGAATACCAGAACGTATTTATGACAAATGTCGAACAAGCAAATATTGTTCTTTTAGGCTGGTATGACAACAGAGCGCTTGAAGATGGCGCTAGAACCTGAAGCGGCCTCGATATGGTGTCATACAATAACCACGGAGGCAAAGATGTCGCTGGATGTTATAGGAACCCAGTATATGGTCGTGGACTTAGGAGGTATTCTGCACTATTAAATAACGTGTAACGTATATGTTCCGGCGTTCGGCAGGTTGTGCTACCTTTAGTTTGGCACACGCATAAGCTCGTAATAGTTGTATGCGGTTTGACACATTAGCTCCGAATACATAAACATATCTGTATAAGAAGTAAATTGTTATTCAGCAACAGATGCTGTGGTTAAAAACAAAAAGATTAATCACAACGAATTCACATTTGTTGTATAAACGAGGCAGATCATTTATTATATACTCAATACATTTAAAAAACGCACATTTTTTATATTTACATTTTTTATATTTGATTATTTTCAATCCGCTGATTTTTTTGTTCAAATCAAGATTGTATTTTATAAAAGTACTCAAGTCTCTTTGTCACTAGCGTTCGTTTAGTGCAGTGTGGCGGCTGTAAAAAGTCTCCCCGTGCTACGAATCAGTAGTGTTATTTTTTACTGGTCCTTTGTGACCAACGAGCCCAATATAGGTGGCTTTAAAGTAGAATACCGCTTAAGCCGGTGCTAGGGGGCGTGAGAAGTGTTGCTTCTTTCATTACTTCTCATGAAAAGACTCAATAAAACCGAGTCTGCTGCTTTATTCTCTGAATTGTGTTTGTTGCTCTCAAGGGATCACCTTTATCAGTATTTATTAACATATGGCTATAAATCGTTGCATAAGATGTGTTCTACCTCTTTCAGGTAAAACACATTTTGCATGAGGATCTCGATTCCACTCTAGAAATAAAATGTTGGATTTTCAAAAGTCCTCAGTGATTTTTGATACTAGATAATAAATCTAGCCCTTACCGCTAAGTAGCTGAATGAGTTAGAAAGGATTCACCGAAACCACGGTTCACCCCAGTATTTTCTCTCCGTTAGGTTCCTATCGGAACTACCTCGCCGGAGAGATAGTATGTCAATCTATAAATAGATATGAAGCGCCAAATGTGACTATATTTTGAAAGCTACATATTAGTTTGTCTGCAATATATATAATAAACAACATTCAACTTCAATTCAACTACTGCCGCCTGAGTGTCTGTATAACCTGGTAGAAAATACCTCTGTACTGACTGTTGCTGCTGCCTACGTGTCTATTTAACTCGTAGCAGCGCCATCTGTACTATCTTTGTAAACTCTGCTGCTACCAGCGTGTCTGTATAACCTTACAGTAGAAGCGCCCTCTGTACTAACCTGCTACCAGCGTGTCTGTATAAACTTGTAGTAGCGTCCTCTGTACTAACATTGAATACTCTCTGCTGCCTGCGTGTTTGTATAACCTGGTAGAAACGCCCTCTGTAGGACGTTTATAAGCCCTTCTGCTGCCTTTGTGTTTGTATAACCGGGTAGTAGCGGCCTCTGTACTAAGTTTGTAAACTCTCTACCACTAGAGTATCTGTATAACCTGGCATAAGTGCCCTCTGTACGAACTTTGTAAACTATCCTGCTACCAGCGTGTCTGTATAACCTGGTATACATAAGCCACCTCTGTACTAACTACTCTCTGCCGCAAGCGTGTCTGATTAACCTTGTAATGGCACCCTATGCACTAACTTTGTTAACTCTGACCTTGCCTACGTGTTTATATAACCTTTTAGGTTGCGGTACTGCTTAACTGCTTACCCATAGGCCACAATGCAAGCTTCTCCGAAGATAAAAAATAAAAGTAAACATACAAAGTCAAAAAGATGTGCCTTATTTTCAAGGTAAGTCCAAGTCCAATGTGCTAAAAGCTAAAATTCGGCATGTTTCCCCCGCAAAAATAAATACTCTCATTCTGAAAATGTATTTTGAAACATTTATCTGGCATGTTTTAATTGTTGTGACCTTTCACTTCCGGCTCAGGTCATCCTGGAAAGGGACGTGGCCAAGCCCATCCTATATTTAGTATACCGCAACCTATAGAAGCGCCCTATGTAACGTTGCATACTCTCTACTGCCTGCGTGTCTGTATAACCTGATAGTAGCGCCGTCTGTACTAACTTTGTAAACGCTGCTTCTGCCTGCGTGTTTGTATAACCTGGTAGAAACGCCCTCTGTAGGACGTTTATAAACCCTTCTGCTGCCTTTGTGTTTGTATAATCTGGTAGTAGCGCCCTCTTGCTAAGTTTGTAAACTCTGCTGCTACCAGCCTGTTTGTAGAACCTGGTACAAGCGCCCTCTGTACTAACTTTGTAAACTGCTGCTATCAGAGTGTCTGTATAACCTGGTAGTAGTGCACTCTGTACTAGTGTACTTACTGCCTGCGTATCTGTTTAACCTGGTAGTAGCGCCCTCTGTACTAACTTGAATACTCTTTACTGTCTGCGTGTATGTTTAACCTGGTAGTAGCACCCTCTGTACTAACCTTGAATACTCTCTACTGCCTGCGTGTATGTTTAACCTGGTAGTAGCGCCCCCTGCACTAACCATGAATACTCTCCACTGCCTGCGTGTATGTATAACCTGGTAGTAGCGTCCTCTGCACTAACTTTGAATACTCTCTACTGCCTGCGTGTAGCCTATATTTAACCTGGTAGTAGCGTCCTATGTACTAACCTTGAAAACTTTGCTACTTCCAACATTTTAGACGTTCTCTCCGTTCCTACTTTGTAAAGCCTGCTTTTGCATGTTTATCTTAATAAACCAGTTGTATTTTGTCAAATGTACTGATGGGCGACTACTAGCTAATGACTACCACCCGACTACCACCCGCGTGTCTGTGTAACCTGTATCAATTAAAGGGCAATAACTCAGGCGTTACTCGGGCGCTTCTGGAAAAAAAGTAGCCGCGTCTCATCCCACTATCGGGGTAAACATTATCAATAAGTGTAATGAAAATCAAACCTGCAGTTATGAAGATATGGCTACGGATGGAAGGACGAACGGATGTACGGACAGAGGGACGGACAAGGGTAACACTATATGCCCGCACCACTTTTGAGTCGGGACATAGAATACAGCATATATAGGAGGGGGCGGTGTGGGAGAACCGATATAAAAACAAACAACACAGAAAGATGTAACAAATAAAAACATATGGGGGGTTTGGGGGTGGGGTGTGGGGGTTGGGGCTGTGGTTGGGAGAACTGATATAAAAAAACAAACAACATAAATACGTAAAACATAAATATGTAAAAAAAAAACATATAAAAAATTGGGGTGGTGGTGGTGGTGGCGTAGTCACGTGACAAATAACTAAGTCATTGCTACGTCATATAGCTTGCGCTGTCTGACGTCATTCGTTCCCAGCTTTTTCACTCATCGAACGCTTGGCGGTGTTAGGATAATATAACCATTGAGCAACTTAAGTCATCATCATAATAAACTTTGCACATACTAGAGTAACAAAGGCACATAACGTAAAGAAACACCTACATCATATAATAAAGTGCGTACATACTATAAAGTTTTAAACTGACTACAAAATATAATAAGAAAAGCACATCATATAATAAACAATGTGCACAATATAATAAAGTATCTAGTCTGCATAATATAATAAAATATCTACATAACAAAAAAATAAATGTACATAATATAATAAAGAATGTACACAATATAACGAAGATGCTACATAATATAAAAAGATATCTACATAACATAATAAAGATACCACATAATATAATTGACACCGCATAATATAATACTACAATAAGTACATAATATAAGAACGTAAGTACATAATATAATAAAATAAGTACATAACATAATAACGTAACTACAAAATATAAATCAGACAGCTTTCATGCGCGTCTATATACTCTGGTGGTCTCGCTTCCGTTGTATAATACGATGCTACTGCTACACGACCTGTGTACTGCTCGTTGTTATCCTGGTTAGATGGTAATATGCTGGGATTTTTTAATCCTGGTTTGATAGTAATATGTTGTGTTTTTTTAGATATATTTTTCTTGAAAACAGTACGCGCTGCCGACATGAATGGCCAATTATTATATACTGTATATCTTACATTTATTGTTTAACCTTTATCATACAGTTTGGTTGTGAACGTATCCCTAAACTTTGATTTGTTTTTTTAATGAATACTGATGTTATTCACGTATATGATGTAAAACAGTACATAAAGTTGTACATAATTAAGGACTATTGGTCATCCATCTTTGAAAAAATATCCAAAATGGATGGGATATGGTCAAGTGAAATTTTCAACCAATGCATATTTTAGGCATGAGCAATGTCAACCATATAGTACATGACAGTTATTCAACACTATTGATGTGAACATGCTATCAGAAAGAATACTTATATGGCAGAAATTGTGCCCTTTATATCCGCAAAGTTTGATACAATTTTACTCAATTTTTTGAAATAAATTGGTCCATAGAATAAGCAGGTACCTGCATGGTAAAGAAAATACATATAAAACAAAATCCGCCACGATAGTTGAACAGGATACGCCCGTTTTTCTTTCATGTCTGTTTTTCTTACCGGATATGGTTATCCGCGTTTTTACATGGGTGATGGAAAGCTTGATCTTAAAGGATCACCTTTATCAGTATTTATTTACATATGGGGGAAGATAAAAGTCAAGCGTTGATATCAACAATGACAGTTGCATGACGTCATGGTGTAAATAAACATGCAAAACGTTAGCGCATGGCGACGTCAACGCGCAGAATATAAATGATATGCAAGAAAAAGAATCAATCATGGGTATCCTGTTCAGATAGAGAAATTCCAACCCTCGGTATAACTGTTTTAATCGGAACTTCAGCCTCTGTTCCGCTAAAAACAATTATACCTCGTGTTGGAATTACCGATCTTCACCGGATACCCATGAACGATTGTTATAATCTATTATCACATATCATTTCCAAAGTATGCTGCATTGTGTCTGGCTGATGGTCAAGTTCATGTACAACGTATGTTCAAATGAAAAGAAAATCTTGTGATACCTATGAGAACCTACATAATTATGTTACACTTGTTTATAGGTGGCACAGCTGATATATCTGTACATGAGAAGAAACCTGACGGAAAATTAAGGGTGCTTTACAAAGCCAGTGGAGGAGAGTGGGGTGGTATTGCCGTTGACAACAACTATATCCAGATGCTAACCAGTCTGTTTGGTGAATCAGTCATGGAACGCTTCAAGAAGGAACAAATGGAAGATTACTTTGGCATACTGAGGGAATTCGAGACAAAAAAGCGAACCATTTCTTTGGAAACAGAAGGTAAAGTTACATTTAAAGTATCACCAACGTTGAAAGAAATTTACGAGGAAAGTGGAAAGAAAGTAAAGGACGCTATAGTATCGTCGGGTCTAGGAAATAAAGTCACACTTTGTAGTGATAAGTTAAGAATCGACGCATCAGTTGTCAAGAGCTGGTTCTCAACACCCATAAATAGCCTCATTGCTCACGTGAAAAGCATCCTTGCTGAGCCGAAGATGAGAAATGTTGGAACAATTGTGCTGGTTGGAGGATTCGGTGAGAGTCAACTGGTCCAAGGCGAATTAAGAAACAAGGTACAGAACAAGAGACTAGTTATACCCAATGAAGCGGGACTAGCAGTACTGAAGGGAGCAGTTCGATTTGGGCACCAGCAAGATGTAGTTTCTTCCAGAAGTATGAAGTGCTCGTACGGAATAGGTAGTTCAATTGATTTTAATCCATAATTTCACCCTAAATCACAGATTATTGTTCACAATGGCAGACAACTGTGTGGTAACATTTTCGGAGCCTTTTTAACATTTTCGGAGCCTTTTTACCTGTAGGAGATGAGATCAATGTTGGCCAAGAAATTACATATACAATTACTCCGATTGACATGTCTAACACTGTATTACGGTTTTATTGCTCTGAAGATGCTAGTACGTCATACACGACAGATCCTAATTGCAAAAATTAGGAGAACTGCGCTTTGATTTTCCTGAAGGTGAAACTCTTGAAGACATGAAATGTGATGTATCATTTCTCTTTGGAGATACGGAGGTGTACGTAAAAGTAAAAATACAAAAAACAGGACGAGAGTTTTACACAACAATCGACTGTCTTAAAAATCGGCTAATCTGATTACAACCGATCACTGCAGTAAACAACACACACCTTGCCCAAGCGAACCGGCCTTTCGTGCAGTGAATACTAGAATTTATATATAGGAATATTAGTCTAACATGTACCATATGCAGATATAGTATTTTAGACAATAACAATATATTGTAACTCTAGCTGGTATTAAAGTCCCTATCCCGCCATCAACAGGCAAAGTTTAGAACAGATGTTTACCGTTTCTAAACCTACCGACGACAATATATATATATAACTTACATATTTCGAATATCCGAAAACAGAATTTTGAATACCCTTTAATAAACCTATACTTTTAATCGGCACATATACATGGTTTTATGACCTGAACACATGTATTGGGTTTGGATAAACGATTGTGTAGAGTAATGTTGCCGTTATTTGGCGGTTTAGTGCCTTTAATAGAACATTCCTTAACACAAACAAATAACATCCAAGACAAATTGATTAATATTCTTCGGTTTTAAACAACCGAAATATTTTCATTCAAGCAGTTAAAAATATCATCTACCGATATATTTCTATTTTTTTCGTTTGGTGTTATCCAATTCGCCACTAAAATTGTAAATGCATTAACTTATCTTGTTAACTTATTTAGCAATTGCCTACTTGTATTGCCTTCCATTTTTTCCCCCAACGAACTCTTTCTACAGGATCAGAATATAGATGGCAACATCTTAGTATAGGTTACAACTCATTTAATAGTGTTGACGTCAGTTAAACATGTTTTAATTGAATTCTAACTGGCTTATATGTTGACCTGATTTTATTGGTTTCTCATATCTACGCAGTAGAACAAATCTTAGTCTTTATTCATTTATTTCTGTTTAAGCTATAGGATGTTTCTGTTTCGCCTACTTGGAAAGCAAATAATCGGGTAGAAGAAAAAAAAAGTTTAAAAAATAAACAACATTGTTAACGATATAAAGTCCGAGATAGTCATTCTCTGACAAAATTGGGACATCATCTCTAAGTATACATAGAAATCTGGGAAGCGTTCTGTGCTCTCACTAGACTATTCATCTATGGTTTTTAACATAGTTGGAGGGACAGAATCCGATACAAGTGACCGCCTGTTTATGTCCCCATCTAAGGCTAACTAAGTGTCTCGCCTCTGGAAGCTAAGAAGAAACCGGGGTCAGATTGAAACCAGTGATCTCCAGATTCCAAAACGTCCACCGTACTATCCACTGAGCCAAGCCAACATAATCACATGAATAGTATTATAGAGTCAGGTAGTCCTCCATTCCTCATATCTTCTTTGGGTGTGACTCTAAATAAATAAATAATGTGTTCACAAGATGTTGTTGAACACCAACTCACAAGTGTTCCTAACATACTTCTTCAGAATAAAGCAATAAATGTATTTCTAAGATAGAACAATTATCACAGTAAATACCTTCTGTAAATAAACACTTATTAATATATTTATCATTAATTAACGTAATTTCATTACATTCACTTTACATATTGAGTCAACCGTGACATTTTAATCTTGAAATTTTCTCTCAAATAATTACGATGTATTTGTCCCTCTAGATTTATTGCATACATAAATTGTATTCTATGGACATTCGTGTTGCTTTTACAAGTCTGTAATTATTTTCGACGTGTGAAGTTTTTAAAATGTATTTTTTTGTTAAAAAACAACAGAGTTCGGGTTTCTCATTTTCAGTGTAAAATGAAGTGGCGGGCTTTGCCGTTGGAAAAAACTAGTACCATTCCTTAAAAAATATTTAGCAAAGTGGCTCATGTTTTACTGGAATATATTAGATAATATATTTCTATTTTGTCTATAACACTAGCAGTGAAAAGTTTAAAATCAAAGTTTAAATGAATTTGTGGAAACTGTTTCCATGGCTACGGAAATCCTTGACGCTTTTGAACAGATCCTCCTTGAATATTCCGAGTTAAGTCCATTTGAGAACAACATAAGTCTATCGGGAAAATACACAACGACAAACAAATGTATTTATTTTTCCATTTTCGTAAAATTTAAGGACAGCGACCGTGAAACAAAAAGCATTTCGTAAATCTCGAAGCGAACACATATTGTCTGTGTATTTTAAACACCGAGTACTATGTTCAAAAGACGCACATGGTCTTTACTCAAAGTTTTTATGTAATACATTTTAAACTAAAACAGCGTGTAGCAAAAATGAATTTATCACACTGTGATCGTATACAAGCATCATTATCCTTATTCCATAGCCAAAAAAAATAATTATGCATGAAACTTATATTGATCCTCGTGAAAAAAAATGTCGGAAAATATGTGTTTTAATCATGCCTGATATATGTATTGGTTTTCTAATTGTTTGAGAGGTAGGCTATCCAAAGTGTATGCTTGTAAGTTGCTTCAAATGTCAGTCATTTTGGTAAATAATCATTTCATCATACTGTAGCTTATATCTGGTTTATAGCTGTATTACTTTTGTTTTCGTTATAGGGACGGAAGGGTAAATATACGTTTTTTTGAGCGAATGCTTTAATAGAGTTTTATTAGTGAGCGTGTTACTATATGTCTATTACCTGTTATAGCTATTTTAATGTTAATGTTTATTTCGTTTTGCAGCTAAGGGTTTCTCAAATGCAGATGTATTATTAGTGATATTTATAAACAGATGTTTGGTTACCATTTGTAAATACAAGTTTTGCTTGCTTGCTTACTTGTGTGTGCGTGCGTGTGTGCGGAGAGAGAGATAGAGAGATCTATAATTTAAACATACAAGTCATTTATTGTGTGTGCAGCCACTGTTAATCAGCCCATTCAACTCTGTTTTTCTGTTATATTTGTTCAGTAAGTTAGTTTTTAATTAGTATTTATATTAAGAAAATATGCATTTTCAGTTTGAAGTTCACCTAAGCCGACGACTCCTGTAGACATTACGTTTCCGTCGTCCTTCCGTCCGTCTGTCCATACGTCTGACAGTCAACAATTTCTTTAAACGGTATCTGCTCTGAAACTACTGATCGAATTTTAATCAAATTTGGCAGGGAATATCTGTGCATGAAACTGTTTTGAAAATTTACATACTATGACCCTGGGGTCAAAATTAGTCCCACCCAAGGGGTTTATGAGATGTATTTAAGAAAACTAAAACACTAATCATCCCTGAAACTATAAAGCGTAGGGCTCTGATATTGTGCATGATCTCAAGGCATTTTACCAAAGTTATACAAACATCGGCCCAACCCCCACGGGTCACATTTTTATATATTGAGCTGAATAGGAAACTTGAAAGCAGTTTATATGAAAGTACAAGACCTAGGGTTCTGATGTAGATTCACCTTATCGTACGTCACCAACGTTGTACAAACAATGACCCTAGAGTCAAATTTGCACCCCGCACCCCCCATTCCCACCCCGGTCAATATTTCCCGCAACTCCCCCACCACGGGTCACATTTTACATAGCGTTACATAGGAATCCCGTTTTAAAAATATTCTTCATTTCCCCATACGTTTGCACATTAATTGATATAATAGTCGTCTGTGAAAGAGATACACAGCATGTCTAATTATTTATTATTCAAAACTCTGACGTCTTCCCTGGAGTTGGAAGGGGTGTATGGTGGGGGCGGGGTAGGGGGGTAATAGGGGTCAATTATTTTTTAATTATGTCTCAAATGAACATTTTGAATGAAGGGATTACAGTGTATAATAATATGTTTTTCTCATGTGTGTGTGTGTGTGTGTGTGTGTTTTGGTGGTGTTGCTGTTGGGTAGAAGGTTGGGGTGGAGGTTGTAAGGGGCGTCATAAGGTCCAATATACAAAAAAATCAATTGCAGTGTCATTTTTCTATTTGTTTTTTTTAACTTGGCAAATATACAAGTATACTCCTCTGAAGATACACAGCATATCAAACAATTTCAGTGTTTCCACCTTAGAGGTGTGCCGAGGTGGTGGAGTGGGCCGGGTTGGGGTGGGAGTGAAGGTTGGGGTAGAGCGGTAAATTGGGTCAAATATCTATTTTTCTTTCTCAATAAAATGTAATGATTTTGGGAATATCAGTATAAATTGCTCCAGAGTCACCATGGGACTCTGGGATAGGAGTCAAAAGTGCAAATACACAAATATCCTAAACATTTTTATTTTACAGTGTCATACATGGATACAGAAAAGCATAAATAGTACTATTTCTGATTTGAGTATCAAAGAAAGATCAAAACAATTACGTGTAAAATGGATACAGGCTTTGTTTGAAGAACACGTTGGTACTTACGATGGCGCGCCGTCGAATTCGTTCTATTTTTATATGTGGGACTGTAATAAAATTTTAAAAATCGAAATTATACGTCTCTACAGATTGACTGACAATTATAGGGAGAACTAATTGGTGGTGTTTTTTGTGGCCTGTCATTTATGGGGGGAATAACTAATTCCAGTAAATAAAGGTTTTCTATTTAGTGTACACAGATTACCAGTTACAGGCCGAATATTCAAAAGTAGTTGTGATATATGTCCATCTTCTTTCAACGAATTGTGCCTTTTTCGTGTACAGGTCCATTCTTTTATAGAATTTCAAAAATGCTTTGACATTTTGAACAATGTATAACGTAAATTATTCTTAATGTTTGATATCTAAATAAAATATTTAGCAAGTAAGTATGCTTAGCGTTTAGCATGTTGCCAACAATTGCCTTTTCACAGATGGACGTGTATATTATTATGTGAATAAATTTATAATAAATAGTTTGTAGTTTGTGTCATCTGTAGTCAACCACACTTCTTACATTTATATTGAACAGTTTGTAGTTTTGTGTCATCTGTAGTCAACCTCACTTCTTACTACATTATAAGAATTACATTATAAGAATTACAAATTATAAGAATTGATGAGCAGTCGGGGCTTGACCGTTGTGGACTAATGATACGATCAATACGCCGCTCAAAATATACTTCCTAAACTGGCAACAGCTTAAACAAATAACAACATCAAATTCTAGGAACATTGACGCCATAGTAACATAATAATATCGTTGTATTCATAGTCCAAATACTGAGTATGTTTTTGTTTTATCTAATTACTTTAATTTGGTCATTTATGGAGATATTTTAAACATGCTCAACCAAAATATGTGTGTCCAACAAATGGTACGAACTTTGCTCATTCATAAAGAGAACAATGAAAAAGATAATCGGCAATTGTTTAACTCTCATTTATTTGCAAATCTGTCGACTGAAAGATCGGATTGTTTGCAATTGTATTCGTAATTATTTTAGTGAACCCGTTAGCGAGAATGTTCAGTTCGTATTCGTTTACTATAAGAAGTTATACGAATATTTGTGTTGTTCAGCTGAAGCCTATTGGGATTGTCCGAATCAGTCGTAATAAAGGTAAATCGCCGGTAAATTTGATGATAAAAAGCAGGCCAGTCTTTTAATCGGGATATTATTTTGATCATAAAAAATAATTTACAGAGAAAGAATTTGGTTTGAACATATTTATTTGAACATATTTACAACATATATTGGTACAGTTCATAGTTAATAGGATTGGAACGAAAGAAAAATATTATAAGAGTTCCTCTCCTTGTATTATATATTAAGAATATAAGATATGTTTTTTAATAAAATACTCATACAATAGCAATGTTTACATAAAAGTGCAGTATTATTGAGTATCGAAGGGGCTGGAGTCATCTGGAAGAATAATGGGTGTCAATCCAAATACGAGTAAAACCATGCATCATAATGTTTCATATTCAGTATGCATATGCACTAAACTATGTCCCTTAAAATAATCGATTTAATTTGTGATAATGAAATAGTTTGGTTGGGAAAACTCGACGACTTGGCCAGTTTTGGGTGTATAAAGACAATAAAACGTATAGTTACTCGAAAGTCTGTTCAGTGTAATAGTGTTAACTCCCTGACAACGAGCATTCCATTTCGCCATAGAGGAACCAAATAACGGAGATTCATCTGGATGACTGCGATGTGTTCGTGGGAGAAGTAAGTTCTCGGAGCGTTCAGGAAACATGCCTCAAAGTTCAAGTCCGATACGCATAGAATGCGCATAGAAGTAAGCCACGATGTGAAGACGCCCAAACAGGCCGCGTCTACAGTTATAGAAAATCAGAACCAACACCGACAAGAATGTTGCGTATTGTTATAAGAGGTATCAGACGTCCGACTTATACAATCCCAATTCCTTACTCTGGAGACGGTGTGGACGGGGACATGAACACATGTGTTGTGTGGACAACAGCAAGCGAACCATAGCGACGTGTGTGTTGGTTGTGGACGCAAGAGACATTTCCGGAAGGAATGTGTCTGGATCAGCGATGGGGTCGATATGCTAGCCGTTCCCTCCTATGGACCAGTTAAGTCAGAGACAGGAGAACTGGGTCGTCAGTAAACGCGATTAAATAATATGACTGTGTACTCTTTATGATGATTCTTTCGAATAACACGGACTCACTCCTTATGAAATGTTTGAAGTAGCTATCCCGAATAATAACGTCAAAAATTACACTACAAAACCGTTTATCAAAACTCTATCCAGGTGTTCAGGTCATATGATAATGTAAATGACTGTGCTGATGAAAAGTAAAACAGTATTAACGTGTTCTTGAAATACCCATAATTGAATATGCGTAAAATGGATTATGAGTTGGTAACTCTTAATTCGACGCTCCAGTTTCGGATTTAGCCTGGCTGATTAAAACCGTTTATATTGTGTCTATATAATTTTGATTCTCAAAATATTTAATTTATATGTATACCTTGTCATCATTAGGTTTAGATCCTTTGTTAAATTATTCTGTTGTTGGCGGGATAGCTACTTTAAGGTAATCTAAAGAAACATAAATTATGTTCTGGGATTGTATTAGTGAGTAAAAGCTCATTTAGAAGTTCAATTAACATTTTTTAAAGCTACAGAGTCCCTATATCAATCGATTTCTTCTTTGTAGGCGTGTCTTTATTTGTAAATTCATGTTCACCAGCTCATGTCGAAATCGGGTATTTAAGCGAGCAAATATAGCGTAGGAAATCATTTACTTTATATACATCGACCAGTGCACATCGTACCTATATACAGGTAACAGTAATTTTTACAGAAAAAAAAAGTTAGCTTCTTTCGGGGCTCGAATACACGACCTTATGATTTCAAGTCCTGTGCTCTATCCACTGAACTACAACGCTACTTGATAAAATAGTATACTAACTACCATATATTTTGAGGCAAAATAACTTAACATATTTGAACGCAAATAAAGATGGATCAATAAATATGCAGTCCATATTGTCGCACGTGTAAATTAGCATTGCCTGGTGTAATACTGTATCTTATCAATATGAAACTAATACTTCGCCTCAAATCAACCATATCTCGACTTGTTATTTAGCGCTTGATGAGTTTGTGTCGCGCTCTTCTTATTACGTAATGCCTATTTAGTGTTAAAAAAACTACAATATACCAATAAATAGCAGTGGTCTAGAGGTTCGGCGTACATCTTTCAAATCTTACAAGTGCAAAGCTGTGGTTCAAATCCCGTTCCGGGCAACTATTTTTGTATCACATATATTCTGGAGCCGTATATTTATCGATGTTACCTGTACGGAGGCTAAATAAAAATGTGAAATTTTACGTATCGATTTCTCCTTATATACCGACTTTTGGGGTGTTCGTCGATTTGAAACTACTTCACACGTGACTCATTCATATTCATGAGTTATCACCAGTTAAATTAGGGACTGTACATCTTTAAGCAGTCAGTGGTGGAAACTCCTTTTGTTTCTGATATAGTGAATAATTTCAGTGTTTCCATATATATGAAAGACATGAAACGATACCTTCACTATGAAAGGAAAACAATCGTTTGTGGATTGAAATTTGCTAAGGAATACTCGAAAAGAGCTTTTTTTTGTTCTCAAATTTGACTTTTCTAAGCTTAGCTACCTATATGCAGAATCGCAGCTACGTCTGAAAATTTGGACAAGAAAAACTAATTATGAATTGAAAGGCAATTTAATGATGTGTTTATATTAGAATGGTCTACATATAGCTATTCGCCTGTGACATATATAGTTCCGAATAAAAAGGAAGTACTACTGTTTTGTGGTGGTTCCGATTAGCCTGAGTAGTGTCCCTTTCGGTTTTGCTAATAATATTATTGTCGCATCAGTTCAGACAATGAATATCAGAAGTAAACATATACGGGACTGCGAACAGCCCCAATCATACTTATCCTGCACATTATTGTCATATCAGTACGGACCACGAATAGCCCCAGTCACATCTTACCTATCCTGAACATTATTGTCATATCAGTACGGACCACGAATAGCCCCAATCATATCTTACCTATCCTGCACATTATTGTCATATCAGTATGGACCACGAATAGCTCCAATCATAACTATCCTACACAGTATTGTATCAGTACGGAACACTAATAGTCCTAATCATAAACATCCTGCACATTGTGTTGTCAGTACGGACCACGAATAGGCCAAATCATATATAACGTGCACATTATTGTCGTATCGGTACGGACCACGAATAGACCCAATCATACCGATCTAGCACCTTATTGTCGTATCAGTACGGACCACGAATAGACCCAATCATACCGATCCTGCACCTTATTGTCGTATCAGTACGGACCACGAATAGACCCAATCATACCGATCCTGCACCTTATTGTCGTATCAGTACCACGAATAGACCCAATCATACCGATCCTGCACCTTATTGTCGTATCAGTACGGACCACGAATAGACCCAATCATACCGATCCTGCACCTTATTGTCGTATCAGTACGGACCACGAATAGACCCAATCATACCGATCCTGCACCTTATTGTCGTATCAGTACAGACCACGAATAGACCCAATCTTACCGATCCTGCACCTTATTGTCGTATCAGTACGGACCACGAATAGACCCAATCATACCGATCCTGCACCATATTGTCGTATCAGTACGGACCACGAATAGACCCAATCATACCGATCCTGCACCATACTATCGTATCAGTACAGACCACGAATAGACCCAATCATACCGATCCTGCACCATATTATCGTATCAGTACAGACCACGAATAGACCCAATCATACCGATCCTGCACCTTATTGTCGTATCAGTACAGACCACGAATAGACCCAATCATACCGATCCTGCACCTTATTGTCTTATCAGTACGGACCACGAATAGACCCAATCATACCGATCCTGCACCATATTATCGTATCAGTACAGACCATGAATAGCCATAATCATACCTATCCCCTGCACATTATGACGTAAAGTATCATAATCCTATATATTATACAATTATGGTCATTATATTTACACAAGACATTTAGTGTTAATAGTGATTAACAAAGTGTTTGTCCCCCGTGTGTATATACTATACAAATATGGTCATTATATATACACAAGACATTTAGTGTTAATAGTGATTAACAAAGTGTTTGTCCCCCGTGTTTTTATCATAACTACAGTACAGATAGGTCAACGTTGTATTACAAGTGTCTAAATAAACTGTGATTTTGCAAAATGTCCACATTAAATCCACATTATAAGCGTAAACAAAAAATAGAGCGAAAAGCAAATATCTCATCAGGCCCAACTGACTCCCAACTAAACTGATTAACAAGAGGCCTAAGAGGGCCTGTGGACTCTCTACTGGCTAGAGATAAAGTTTGCGTATACGACGGGGCCATAACTCTATCAAAATTCATTCAACTGGAACATGGCGAAGACATGCGTGTCTTGGTACTGGTCATCCGGGCAGAAGTTCAGGAGAACTGGTCAGTACAAAGTAAGTGGATTAACATCTTTAAAGGACCATAACTCTGCTAAAATGCATTCAAATGTAACACTAGGCTTGGTACTGATCATCCCTGCAGTTTCATTTTTAATCTGGCCAGGGGTTCAGGAGAACTTATCCAGACAAAGTTAAAACTTTGTGTATTAAAACATTTAAATGGCCACAACTCTACCAAAAATCATTTAACCAGAACACGGTGATGATATGCACCACTAAGCCTGATACTGATCATCCCTGCAAAGTTTCGCTGATATCAGGCCAGGGGTTTTCAGGAACAAGAGGCCCAAGATGGCCTGTATGGAGCTATATGGAGTCTGTGGTTGCGGGGGGATATTAGTTGTTGTGGCACATATGACAAAACCCTTTGCCCTGCATTGAGCAAAATGGTCGAACATAAATTACTGCAAGTCCCCCAAGTACCAATGTAGTGTAGCCCCATTACGCTAGAAAAACATAACCCGTTTTATGAATGTATTCACATTTGGACAAGATAGTAAATCTTTTGTTTTTTATTACCCAATTATCCCCTAAGGGGCCGAGCAGACGGAACCAAAATACGAAAACGTATTATGCATTTACACATCCTTAACTAAGAAATACTCCACACATAAACAACATGAAATCTCCAAGAGTATGGAGGGAGTTAGGATCACAAGGCTGAAACTCTGTTATAACAAATTACTGCAAATTCCGCGAGTTGCCCCTGTAGAGGGGCCCCTTTATTCAGATGGTCAAAACTCATTTTATATAATTATGGTGTGCCTCGAGTCCCTAAATAACCATACCAAATTAGAACTAGGTTGTTTTTAGTAAAAACAGATGTCTCCCCTACTGGCGATATAAGAGCTATAAAATTCAATGGAACGCGACGATGACATGCACGACTAGGCTTGGTAATGATCATCCCTACCAATTTTCGTTGGAATCCGGCCAAGGGATCAGGAGAACTAGTCGGCACAATTTGTTTATACTAAAACCTTTAGAGGGCCATAACTCTGCCAAACATCATTCAACCGGAACACGACAATGATATACGCAACTTGGTTGAGGAGAACTGGTCCGGACAAAGTTTGTGTATTAAAACTGCAATAAAAAATCAATTCACCCGGAAAAAACATCTCTAATTTCAACTAGGCTTGGTACTGATCATTCCTGCCAAGTTTCATTGCAATCCAGCCAGGTCATTATGATAACTAGTCCGGATAAAGTTTATGTATAATGGAACATAACTCTGTCAAAAAGGATTCAACAGAAACACAGCGATGATATTTGCAATAAGACTTTGTTCTGAATATCTCTGCCAAGTTTTGTTGAAATCCAGCCAGGTGTTCAGGAGAACTAGTCTTAACCAAGTTAGAGTATTAAAACCGTTAAAGGGCCATAAATCTGCCAAATAGTATTCAACCGTAACACGGCGATCAAATGCGCAACTAGGCTTGGTACTCATCATCCGTGCAAAGTTTCGTTGAAATCTGGCCGGGGGTTCAGAAGAATTAGTCCGGACAAAGTCTGTGTACTAAAACCTTTACAGGGCCATAACTCCGTCAAAAATCATTCAACCGTAACACGGCAATGATATGCACAACTAGGCCTGGCATTGATCATCACTCAAAAGTTTCGATGAAATCCGGCCAGGAGTTCAGCCGAGACTAATCTGGTCAACGTGTGTGTATTAAAACATTTAAAGGGCCATAACTCCGCCAAAAAATCATTTAACTGGATAACGGCGAAGATATGCACAACTAGGCTAGATACTAATCATTCTTGCCAAGTTTCGCTGAAATCCGGCCAGGGGTTTAGGAGAACTTGTCGGACAAAGTTTGTGCATTACAACCTATACAGCCTATAAAGAGCCATAACTCAGTCAAAAATCGTTCAGTCAGAACACGATAAAGATGTTGATATGCACAACTATGCTTGGTACTGATCATCCTTTCAAAGTTTCGTTGAAATTCGGTCAGGGGTTCAGGAGAACTAGTCTGAACAAAGTTTGTGTACTAAAACCTTTAAAGGGCCATTATTCTGCCAAAATAATTCAACCGGAACACGGAGACGACATAATTAAGCTTGATACTGTTCATCCCTGAAACGTTTGGCTGAAATCCGGCAAAATGAAGGCCCTATCATCTTAACGATGCAAAATACAGCATTTTTAACTAAATCCAGGGCCATAACTGTGGTATTACTAATCCGATTTGGCTGATTTTTTAACTTATCCAAGCTTCCATTGATAGGTGCTAGAGTGTTGACATCAAAACGTTCACGCATTTTCCGATCAGTAGGGGCGCAGCTGAATCATTTCACGTGCCTGAACCGCATAACTCAAACATAAATACTTGGGGTTGGCGGCAACGTAGTTGCCATTTTGCAAGCACGTGCAAATGCGCGGATTTTATAGTACTCTTTTAAAACACACTAGTTTAAAGCTTATACTAGATGGCAAAGAAAACAAATCATATCAGAAGTCAGTTATTATGTCGGAGAGTCATCAAACAATCGCGTTGACAGGTTTTATTGAGATATCATAGTCGGAAATCGCGGTACAAATGCGAAGAGCGAAAAAAACTAGTTTTTGTTTTCTTCGAAATTGCCAATGTTTCAAAACGGGTACAAACATTGTCTATTCTTAGATATTGTTGAAATTGCCAGGAGTCGAAGGTCATTACCTGTTCTACCTTTTCTGAAAGTTTCTTATTTTTTCGTGAATAGACATTTTGCGTGCCCGTTTTGAAAGTTGGTACCTGCATTTCACTCTTTCAGAGGCTATTCAAAATGGCGGCGACACAGAAAAACACCAATCCTAGGGTCAGTCAGTCGCACGCCATAAACCCCCACTTCTCCTTGGGCAAATTAAAATATCAGCTTCACACTGTCACTAAAACTAAATTTTGAATTGAACTTAACTGTTGTATTGCCACAGTCCAAACGATGTGCTAAAATAGCTCACACACGGTGTACACGTATTCAAAGGTCAAATTATGCAGATGCATGCACATAGACATATCGATGGATTATTTGTACTGGAGTGAATTAAGTCGTTAGACCTTTATCGAAACAGTGATTGTATATAATTCCAAGTTTTACTTGATTGACTTGAGTGAGTAATTTACAATAGATGTCGAAGAATGAATACTGAAAGTAAAACACACCAAGCAAATGCAATGGGTCATGGCATGGATTGTCTGTAGCCTGTGTAGGGAATTGTGTAAGTAAATACACTTTTTAATTACTGTAGTGTAGGACAAGTGTTTAACATTGAAACATATGAAATGGTGGGGGTTTCATATATATTAACTTAATTCTGATCATGTTTAGAATACATGTGTGATGAATGATTGATGAAAATGCAAGCCTTGAAAATACTACTAAGTCTTGTTCATGAATGCCATCTTACATTTTAGACAGTATCCAGAAAGCACCACATTGAATTCCAGTTGTGTTTTAAGAAAACTATTATGGAATGCTGGCATTGACAGCATTAAGAAAGATGAACATAGTTATTAATATTAAAATTAAATGGAATAATATGTTATTTTTGCAAGTCTGTTTAATAGAGGCAGTGTCAGTGTGCAGTGTGTTACTACAGCCTGTTTTCACCAAGTCATTTACCAGTCTCACAGTAATCTGTATAACTACATAAAGAGCCTTGTATAAGCCAGGGTGTAAGTTAGCATAGTTTGAAAAAATCTATGAATTTACCAATGTATATTCTTTGCAAAATATGTGGCATTGTGCACCTGCACTTAGTCTCAGACTTCTTATACTAAAAATAAATAATGAATGTTTTACAGCACATCGACACATTAATAGGTCAAATTGTCCATAGTATGGATGTAAAATGAAACGAACAAAATAAAAACATCCTTGTACATGTTGTATTACATCTAAAATATTAAACTTAACCAGGACCCTGACCTAACATAATGTGCTGGCATGGCCCAGCGTTAGCATGGCGGACGATAGCAATCTGGAGCTTTCGGGTTCAAGTCACACATACACCACTGAGTTTCGTCTGTTTTCGGGAAATACATTTTCCCTCAGCCTTATTTGTTCCTCAGCCTCGTTTGTTGGATTGGGATTGAAACTGTGGGGTCTATCCTTCGAGCACGATAAAGAACCATAGAAATATATTCATTAGTAAGAATATGGCAGGTTCTCAAATTCCTATCATATGTGTCCTCCTTCCCCTATCTCTGGGGCGGCTCTAAATAAGGTATACCGGTAATGTGTTTATTCGCCGAAAACGAATGTTGTTTTAATTCATCTTACATGTAACATTTTTTTCTAAAATCACTATTCATCTACATATTTCAATTCTACAACTTGTTAACTATTTAAGTTGAAACGAAATCTGGTTACGGTAAACAAAATTTGTATCATTTTTTAATTTTCCTATATGCCCTTCCCCGTTCTCAAGGGCGGCTCTAAATGACATATAATGTTGATCCAACTTAGGCCAGAGTTTTTTTTGTTGTTTTTTTTCGGTTCTTAGACCCTCCAACCCAATTTTTTGTAAACAAAAATGAATAACAAAATAATAAATTCAACAGGTGTTTTTTTAACACAAAACTGGTAAGAAAAGTAACCGGCGATACCCATATTTTGGTCCCGCATTTGAAACCACCAGTGATCATGTTTAAAAATTAAAGTAAAATTAGAAGTTATATAGTTTTTTTCTGGCCAATGTTCCCACCATGTTCTGTTCAATTTATATTCTTATAAGAAAAGTTCTATAGTCACTTTTTATTCATCTATTTCAACTCACCAACTTGTTACCAATTTAAGTTGAAACAAAAATGTGTATGGTTAAACAGAATCTGTATCATTTTTATTTTCAGAGTCCCTGATGTCCTGAGACGCTGGGTAACTGTACTGAAGTCAAAAAATATGGAAGGATTTTATTGAAACAAGTGTCTAGTCACATATATATTATAATCATTTTTTACAACATTATCAACCGAATCAGAAATACTTAAACGAACAATAATAGAATAATGCGACGGTGTACAATATTATATTTTTTTTTCTAGTACGGAAAGACAGTAGTGGATAAAGATTCATGAACGGGACGTTGAATTTGGTATTACATAAGTTGCTATCTCTTGGATAAATACTAACATGTACTTATAAAACTGGTGTTAATGTCTACGTCACGTTTACCCCGCATGCGCAGACAATTTTAGAGACATTTTGAGGACGCCATTTTTATTGCAGCAGAGTTGAATATCGTTGGCATTTCCATAGCGGATATTAAACTAAATGCTTAGAGCTGGAGAGTAACGGTTGTCCAAAAGTTCGCGACGAAAGGTAGGTACGTGTATATGTTGTGAGTTTGGAGAGGGGGATGTTTGATGTGGTTGGGGGTGTGTATGAAGGATTATTGTACCAATGTGATGTATAAACTTGTGATCTATCATCTAGGTCAACTGATGTTGTTGTTTTTTGGCGTGTTTGAGGAAGTATTCACGGCTGTTTGAGTTTAGGTGAAAGGTAAGTAGATGTGATATTCTGTTATTGTGACGGTTGTAAATTTAGTAATGCGAAGAAAGGTTGGGGCGCCTGTGAAGATAATTGTTTGTTTTGTTAGTTGTATGCGAGTGCGCATGCGTCGAGTAAGTAGGGTTTGATCTGTCACTCATGTTTGTTGTGGAAGATCTGTCACTCACGTTTGTTAGACCTTTATCAAACTCGCAGTACATTCTGATTACCACAATGTTGACATGACCTTACCATCATGTACAGGGCCTTACTATATATATCCCCATGCTTGACATACTCATCATGGCGACATCACCTTCATCATACCCAAATGTACAGGTGCGGCACACTCTGAAGGTGACGATATGGGTAAAAATATTACTTGATATTTGGTAGAAACAACGTTGGCTACATACTAGACATTTCCTTAGTTTTGTTCATGAGATGTACAGCACATACTCATCATGACTACATCATAGTAAAATATAACGTTCACTTAAGGTCGTGTGCTGAAATGAATTAGGACATTCCAGGGGTTGTGTGTTTCAGTTCAGCTGGGTTGTTGCACACATGATATAGAACTTACATGTGTATGTCAGCGGCAGGTGTCAACGTTTGTGTGTATCCTGTGCTGAAAGTCTGCATGTGTTACATTTTGCATGCTACCGCAGCCAGGCACTGCAAAGAATGCAAGCTCAAGCAGCTATCTCCAACAAACACGTTTCTGTATATGTGAAACCGAAACATTCACAGAGTTCAATGTACGCCAACGTTCATTCCCTATCCTGCTTTCATTTCAGTCTGACAGGTTCCCGCTACATTGCCTTTTACGGAAACCGGCATAGCTGTGATTCGACACATGTAAGGGACACAAGCCAACAACAAAATGTAAGTGTCAAATGTAAACACGGAGGCTGCAACGTTATCTTTGATTGTGTTGGTTGCAGTTTTGTATAAGTACCTGTTGCTGTAAATGACTCCACTTGGTAGTACCAATGGTGTTGTCTGTCACTTATGTGCCACATTCCCAAAGGTTATTATGATACATGGGATTAGTTTGTCAGCGTTCTGTTGGTCCGTCTCAAAAGAAGAAGCTGACTTTAACTTCTATGTCCTGTCATATTACTCCATCAGCGCTACAATACAGCGAAGAACTGTCTCATTTCCTTACAGAAATAACAGTTGAAGGTCACACTGACGGTCATGATGTGGTTTAGCAACTGCTTTCCTTTCCTACTACACCATACCCTTGGTTATATTTGTCCAGTTTTGCGATAATTTCCCATCCAAATCCACATGCAGTCTGCCATCGCCACGGCCGTTTCTCAATGGAAGTCACAAATCCCCGCGATCATACCGCATGTTGTCACCTGCAATGGCGCGTTGCTTCCCCACAAGCGTAGATTTTGTATATATATTGCAAAATGTGGTTTCAAAGGACAGCAATGTCTGACTGTGTGTGTGAAGTTTGCTGGGGAAAGGAGCAAGGATGTAAGAACATTTATTAGAAATATAATCCTCATTTTCAGTATAATAAACAAATACAACTTCAATTTCCAGTATATGAAATACTACTTGAACTTTATGTTCTGTCGCCGCGAAGTCGGTAATAGGTGATGCCATATCACAGTGGTGAATATATAATCCAGGCATAAGCATCTTCAAGGAACAAGAATGAAATTGTCTTCCGCTTTAAATGTTTAAAGGTGAAATATAGCGTGTATTTTGAGTATATATTCGGAAATATACGTATATAATATACAATATTTTCAAATCTTACACTTATTGGTTGTCCCGTTTTCTCACAGTAGCCAATTTTATCCCATAGCGCACACGCTTCGGGTTTCGCCCTTTTTGAAGACAGGTAAGTGACACGTGATCCTGTGACGTCATTGGTACCAAACGATTCGCGGTGTCGCATTGAGTTGTATAGTATTGTCTATGTAGGATTACGTTTTATGGTACTTGTTAAAAATGCCGTGTGTTGTTGCTGGGTGAAAAAGTTTGCATAAAGAAGGACAAGATAATAACCTAAGTTTTTTTTCGTTTCCCTAATCGAGATAATGATATATTAAGATTTGAAGTGTGGGTAGACCAAGAAAATCGCCCGACTCGTCGAGAAAGTGGGAACCTACGAAAGACACACGAGTTTGTAGCAAACATTTTGAGTTGACTTCGTGGGAAGTCCATCCTTTGGTTTCATTATCTTTAAATTTGGAGAACAAAAGGCCATGCAGATTAAAATCAACAGCGGTACCAGATATTCGACTATAAAATGAGAAGTGCATAACCCCGCCGTCTCCAAGCAAGTTGTATTCGCCTATTCGACCGGCGTTGAGGAAATTCATACATGAAGTAAGATTGAAATTTATGTTCAATTATCTTAGCACCTCATCGGGTATACGTATGATAAATTGAAGAAAGGTGTATAGTCTTAGATCTTTATATACACCGTGAATGTTTAGCTGTTGAATTAGAAGCATGCGTCTTTACGTGAATCGATGAAGAGTTGACGGCGCTAATATTATGTAGCCGTCTTTTTTAAAAAGATTGCTAAGAACGTTCAGCATATAAATTTAAATGAATCCGGTGAAATAAATACTGTGTCTTTGTTTCCAAATTTTAATTTTAATAATTTTAAATTATACACCCTCTTCTGCCAATAGTATTATAGATATATATTATCAACATATATAGGGCTATGGATTTGAAAAAAAAAAATGTTTCATGGATATTTATAACAAGGCAGAAAATTAATAATATTACTAGCTTTTATATTCAGTAATTTTTTATTGCAAAGCAACAACAATAACGCCTCTTAGCTCGTGCAATAAGTAAAACAAGTATAATAGAATAATATACTTTATATTATGGTACTTTGATATATTTGGTCTGTTTTCGATCTGTATACTTACTAACTGTCTATATCGTTCTCATAATACATTTGGCTATATTATTTAAATCATAGTATTTTTCTCTCTTTGTGCGCGACAAATATCATGTGATATATCCGTCTTGTGCAATACGCGTCTGCCCTCGGCGGTATTTCACCGCTCAAGTAATTGCAATAAACAGGAAATATATCATAAAACTAGGTTTCCCTAAATGGTGCCTGCTTTTGTGATATACCGACGTATGTACCCAAATTAGGCTGCACTTCAATAGTGCACCGCAATATTTTATAAGTCTGTATTGATATTTGGGGGCACGTGGAGACTAGAGAGCGTGTCATATTGCAAACACCGCTTCTAGAGTGTTTGGTGTTGATGGCGACTTATGGCAAATATATAATTCTATAGCAATTATGGCGCCGAAATTATATGCTGTTTCATTTATTATTGTTTTTATTCATTTTTTTATCAATTATGGATAATATCTAATAAATATATTTGTTCCATGTCTACTTATCGGCAAAAAAAATCTGACGCTCGTATTACCATAGAGTTACATACATATATATCCATGTATTAATGTATAGGTATAGACCAGGTCCATTCATTTAGAATATACTACATTTCCAGTGACATTTCGCGGTTATTGTGTATGTACCAAGATATTGCAGTGTTGCGGGTTACTTACTGCCAGATTTCGATGAAAACAATGTTTACGTTGTTTTTTTGTTTGTTGTTGCTGTAAGTGAATAAATACGCTATTTTGTTAGATTAGTGAATAGTGTAATAAACCACTGAACGTAACGAATGACATGACACGCTAGTCTTTACAAGCTCTCAATTTGCACCTGCACCGCGTACAACTTCATCATCAGTTGATGAATCCGATGTATTTTCGTCCCCAGACACGTATTCTGGCTCCAAACCTAAAGGTTGCACATGGTGTAACCGTTTTATCACGGGCATTTCCTCTGACATCGCTTAATTCTCTCATTTTCACACAAGGTATACTGCTTTGCGTTCAGTCCCAATGTAAACAAAAAATAGTTTGTTCCCAATGACGTCATTTCCGGTAATTCGCGCAATAGTTTTTCCCCTTAGATTTTGTTCGATTTTTTAGCAATGCCTGTTCGCCTTTTCGGTTTTTAGCTCTACTGGCCAAGGGCCAGCAGAGCTTATGGGATGGTGTGTTGTCCGTCTTCCGTCGTCCGTCGTCCGTCCGTCGTCCGTCGTCCGTCGTCCGTCCGTTAACTTTTCTTCAAACGACTTCTCCTCAGAAACCGCTTGGCTAATTTCGACCAAACTTCACATGGATGATCCTTAGATGAATGTTTTTTAGATTTGTTAAAATTAGGTCAGCGCTGCATCCAAGATGGCTGCCATTACTATATATAGTCGAAACCTTAAAAAATCTTCTTCTCCAGAACCGCTGGACAGATTCCGAAAGTTTTTCTTTTAAAATGATCGCCAACGCCTAGACTATCAAGTTTGTTCAAATAAAGTCCCCGGGGTCAAAAATGGCCGTGCCCCGGGGGTCCAAAGTTTGTATATTGAGGTTTTGCATGTTTTTCATATAGACATATAGGAAAAAACTTTAAAAAATCTTCTTCTCTGAAACCACAAGGCACAGAGCTCTCATGTATTACATGTAGCATCAGCTTATGGTCCTCTACTAAGTTTGTTCAAATTGTGACCCTGGGATCAAATTTGTCCCCGCCCCGGGGGTCACAGTTTTACATAGACTTATATAGGATTTTTTTTGAAAAATCTTCTTCTCGGAAACTACAACAGCCAGAGGTTTGATATTTTGCATTTACTATAAGCTTATGGTCCTTTACCAAGTTTGTTCAAATGGTGACCCTCGGGTCACTTTTGGCCCGGCCCCAAGGGTCACATGTTTTACATAGACATGTATAGGGAAAAACTTAAAAAATCTTCTTCTCTGAAACTGCAAGAGCCAGAGGTTTAATATTTTGCATTTTCTATAAGCTTGTGGTCCTCTACCAAGTTTGTTCAAATGGTGACCCAGGGGTCACTTTTTTTTTTAATAATTTTTTTTTTTATTATTATTTTTTTTTTTTTTGATTTTTTTTTTTTTTTTTTAAATAGTTTTTAATTTTTTATTTTTTTTTAAATACTTTTTGATTTTTTTAAGCTCTATGTTCCACCAGTCGGACCAGTAACAGAGGAGTTCTTGATTTAGTTAAACATGCTATATTTTGCCTAGTTAATACGTTAGGGCCTTCATTTTTCATCTGATCTTTACCAAACTTTACCAGATTCTTTAGTTATGGCCCTTGATTTAGTTAAAAAGCTTTTTTTTGCCCGAAACTTTCAAAAAAACGTAAATGGCAGTCACTCACTTCATTGATGTTATAAGAGCCATGTTAGCCAGTAGAGCGTCCACAGGCCCTCTTGGGCCTCTTGTTATCTTTTAAAAACATATTTTCACTAAACATACATCAATAGCATAGTAAATATCGTATTTATAATGATATTTAATAATTAAAAACATATCAACAACGGATGTGTTGATTTAGGACAAATTTCATCTTTAATAGTGATTGCCAAATAATGCATGACATAGACTGCAAAAGTGTAAATTGATACTGAAGGTAAATCGCAGATGGCCTGCAATTGCAGCCTGTGTAAATAAAAGAACATCACAGCGCATACTGTGACGGTGGTCAGATTTTATTTAGGGTGTACTGTCCGCTGGAAAAATGACTAATTAACCGCTAACCAATGACAATCCAGTAGCCAGAAATGTAACAGTTGAAACACTCACATCATAATAGTCTCCATCAGCACAACTCTTCATGCAGTTAGAACACACTCATTACATTAAGAACACGATGATCGGCAATAACAGGCATTACATTACGCAGTTACACCGTTTGCAGCGAATTAGATTGGTCGTGAGGCAATCAAGGCAGCCATGTATAGTGTGAAACACTGTTGTGGAGGGAGCCCTTGTTCTTTCCTAAATGTGCATTTGCTTGCTGCGTGGAATGAAACATACACAGCGATATACAAGCACAGTGGAAAAATAGGTGCGTTCTCAGGCCAAAAAACAATACCTGTGTCTACATCGGCTCGACTGTCTGTGTTTTTTAGGGGCCTTTTTCCACCGTTATTACAATATGTTGCAGTAAACTGAATCATAGACAAACTTTTAGCTGTACCATCAACTTGTGTGGGGTGTGAGAGATAAATACATGTACAACCTCACAATATCTTGCTGCTGCAAAAAGAAAAGGAAATTGCATACCTACCGACCTTACTTCTTAAGAGCTTGCAATAAGGAACACACCTACCTGTTTTTTTGGCCTCATTGTTCCAAATTGAATTTCCATCGGTCAAAAACCATGTGAACGTGTCTTTTGCAAATCCTGCACCATGATGTTGACTCCTGTTCACATTTAGACCGAAATAAATTAATTTCCCATACCCTGGTAACCCCTGCACATGCTCACATTGAATGGCACACACTTATGGAAGCAAGATCATTCCTGTCTCACGTGTGACACACTTCAACATGTACACCCTTGCAACTACTTCCATTCTGCAGATATACTTCTCCCCATGCTAAATATCTCCTGGACCTGTTCATACAAGCACGTCTGTACAAATAGTTTCTGTAGGCACTAGTCCAGGACTAGTCACCCTGTCAGAAGTGGCTAGTCCCAAGAAGGAAGTGTGGCTAGTCCCAAAGAATTGGACACAAGTCCGGATTTCGCTTTCTCATTATGTTAGAACTCCGTCTTGCATACTCATTATAATTCCTTATACACAGTAAAGGAAACAATCCTTACTTACTCTTCAGAGATTTAATTTATGTTTGAGTGGCAAATATTGTAGACTGCCATTGGGTGAAACAGTAGAAAGTCTAGTTGATCCTAGCAAAAATTCATGTTGATGTGAAATCCAAGATGGCCGCCAAAGCTAAAAATAGAGTTTTAAAATACAACTTTGCAGCGAATACTTCTTGAAAACTATAAGTTATATTGATATGGGACTTTTTCTAAAATGATCAGCATGACATGATGTTGATCCTTGTCAAAAATCGTTTTGATTCAACGTTAAACATGGCTGCCAGCGGCCATCTTTGTTTACATAGAGTTATATAGTAAAAACTTGTAGCGACTACGCCTCTGAAACTACTTGACGGATTGTCATGAAACTTTACAGGAATGTTGCTCTTGATGTGTAATTGATCCTAGCAAAATTTCAGATATGCCAGAAATTCAAGATGGTCGTCACAGCTACAAATAGATTTTCTAGTACGGAAAGACAGTAGTGGATAAAGACTCATGAACGGGACGTTGAATTTGGTATTACATAAGTTGCTATCTCTTGGATGAATACTAATATGTACATATAAATCTGGTGTTAACGCCTATGTCATATTTACCACGCATGCGCAGACAATTTTAGAGACATTTTGAGGACGCCATTTTTATTGCAACACAGTTGAATATCGTCAGCATTTCGATTGAGGATATTAAACGAATTGCATTAGAGCTCGTGAGTAAAGGTTGTCCAAAAGTTCGCGACGAAAGGTAGGTACGTGTATATGTTGTGAGTTTTGAGATGATGTATTGGTTAAATGTATTTTTGTCTCAAGCGCTCTCGACTGCCTGTGCCGTGGTCAGTCGCGATCGACTGACTCAGTGACTGTCAGTCGTGATAAACTTGAAAATGCAGAATGTGTGTGTACAGTTTTGAAAATCTGGTTATACTTGGACGGTTTAGGGGAATATTTGATGTTGTTGGTGTGTGTATGAAGAATTATTTTACAAATGTGATGTATAAACTTGTGATCTAGGCCAACTGATGTTGTTGTTTTTTGTTAGTACGCATGCGCGTCAGGCGATTTTGTCAGTAAGAAGCATAGGTGCCAGGGAGGCTATCAAGAAAAGCTCTGTAAATTAGTTTGACCAAAGACACAAGCTATCCGAAAAACTACTTGAGAAGTTCTGAAAAGCCTCCTCCAAAAAGTCGAAAAACTTTGTCAACAAACTATATTATATATACAAGGTATGACAGCGGCCATTTTAGCCGGGGCGGAATTACGTAATAATCCCATAATTCATAGACTGTTTACCCTCATTCGTAACTGTCATTGCAGGGAATCAGTGGTACCTACACAAATCAGCGTTACGTTGTACAATCGGGTACCAATACATTATTACGCAATTCCGCCCCGGCTAATTGGCCGCTGTCATACCTTGTATATAAGGTATTCTAAGTATTCGGATATGCACAGGTACGTATTTTGTCTTGTGCACTGCAATAGCAGCAATTGGACAGGGAACTAAAATTTTCCTTTATCCACTTATTGTGTGTCAGACTGGAAATATAACCCAAAGCAGAGAATGTTAGGCTGCTGTTAATTATATCAAATATTCTCTCCTTTCAGCAGGACTCGTACTAGTCCTAGCAGTGTTGGTGAAGCCTGTTGATTTTGTTGGAAAAAGCGGTTCCCTCCAGCGAGAACTTGTTGAAACCTGCCACCTGACTTCGGTATGTTGCAAGTGAATCAATTTTGTTGCTTATATATATATATTTCATGTGTTTATGTTGTTTTGCCTCTTTGCCAAATTCGCAGTCGGCCGTGGTGAGTAAAAAATGGTCTGGACGGCCAAAATTTGAATTCCATGCGGCCATGTGGCAATCAAAAATATTCAATAAAAGAAAATGAAAATGGGTAATCATTGGACACAAGCATTAAATTTCGAGGACTTTGTCTGATAGATTTTGCTTTTGTGCTGTGAACTACATACTTTTGGCTGGAAAGAAACCCGGAAACCCTTAACAAAATAACAACGAAGCAAGTGTTTTCTTGCATTTTTCCAATTTCGCTAAATAAACAGAGTTGTGACTATTTACTGCATTTAATCGTTTAATAAACTATGTAACTTGTAAGAACAATTGCCTTTTTGTTCTGTTTCCTAGTAAATCTTTTCTCGGACGATTGGTTAATGGAGTTCCCTCGTCTGGATTCCAATTTCTCCCGTCGAAACGAGCAGCAAATCAACAAGCCCGTTGGGCTTGTGTTCTTGGATATTGGGCAAGCCTGGCAGGCATTTTAGCATTGTCGGGATTGTGCTAATTTTGTCGACTGCTTTGCGCTTCGACTGTTAATTTAAACTTAGATATCCATGAGTACAAGTGACATTTGCTGGATGTTCTTGGATATTGGGCAGGCCTGTCAGGCATTTTACCAGTCTCGGGATTGTGCTAATTTCGACGGCTGCTTTGCGCGTCGAATGTTAATTTAAACTTAGATGTCCATGAGTACAAGTAACATTTGCTGGTATGTAATCAACTTTTCACAGACAAGGCAGTGTTTATTTTACACATGATCATAAATTCGTGTTATAAATTGAAGGGGATATCATTCGGTTTCACTTCTGGTTCTTTGGTATTCTAAAATGCGACGCCTTTTGATTGCTAAAATGCGGTGCTTTTAGAAATCATCAATAATAAGGCTGTGAATGATGTTGATAGAAAAGGTGTCATACATTAATTATAAAAGTGTATGTCAACATGAAATATTTCTTACACAATAAGACATTGATTTACAAATATATCTGATATGTTTTACTGCTTTAATACAATAATTTACATACGCAGTTGTGATCATTTATAAAACAAGTCAGTAACACTACTATTTACAAGTAAATACATAACTTGCACTTAGAAGCCTGAATTTTTTGTGTGGCTGTACATGTTACACAAATGGATAATGAGTCAGACTCGTGCAAGTGTAAACGAACTTTGAGTTGTCGAATGCAAGATTTGTTTGTTTGATTTTGTCTTTGTTTTAAAATAAACACTTCCATAGATTAAAAATACCTCATCAGCTCTAAAGGTTTTACAGAGTTTTCTTTCACACACTGGTAACATTTAGTAAGTATACGTACAGTTGCTGCAACGCGGATTACGACTAATCCCACTCATCGCGGCGATTTTATCTCACCGCGGACACACTGATTTTGTCCCCGCGATCCGCTGACAGCTCGCTCATCGCGGGGATAATACATTTTTTCCACCGTGACACAATCACCGCGATTCGCCGTGATCTGTTTTAATTTGCACACCGCTTTACCCGGTGTGAAATCGCAGGCCATCGCCGCGATTTATCTTCAGTATCAATGTACAATTGTGCAGTCAATTTAATGCATTGTTATTCAATAACTATTAAAAACCCGAAGCAGAAGACAATTTTATTTCTGTTTTCAAAAAATTCAAATGCCCGGATAATGAATACTGGGTCACGATAGTTATATGGCGGTTCCTATTACCGACTTTGCGGTGATTAAACATAAAATTATGTATATAATTATACTGGAAATTAGAATTATATTTTTAATTAATCATTATTTTAACATATTTTATTATTCTGCTGTTGGTTATTAATACATCGATGGGTTCTTTAGTCAGAAATAATCTGAAAAATTGTAAAGAATTCTGGGTCATAAACCCGTTATTAGTGCCGCCTTGTAAATAGGTACACACATCGCAAAGGGTTGTGGGTAGCCAATTATGTCCGGTGAAGAGAAATGCGACTTTTGGACAACAAAAACAAAAACACACGTTATTAAATGCATTAAAAGTTTGAAATACGTATTGCTTCCAAAAATGTTCATTGTATTTATCATTTTTATTACATTTTTCATTGATCCGTGCTCTAATTTCCCCCGTGTTCCCCCACGTATCTATCACGGAGAATCGCGGTGATTTCTTTCTTTCAAGACTGGATTTTGCAATCGCGGCGATTTTTACAGTCACAGGCTGCGAAAAAGTCGTAATCCGCGTGGCAGCTACTGCATATGTAAATATGCTTTACGGTAACCCTCTGAATGAAGTGCCACACGCTTGCTGTTTCTATGGTAGCTAACTCAACATGCAGAAAGGAATGCATTATGTAATAACATTTCTGACAGTAGTCCGTGCAGTCAATTTTGAAAAGTGTGGGATATGCAGAATATGCAGGTGTCTATGTCATGGAATAGATAGTTGGTGTCATACGTGTACACATGCATTGTTTTGGCTCGCGCAAGCCTGAGGTATTTTAGGGAAGTTTGCATACTGCGTCTTCAACTGCAGGAGTAGCATGTATTTCGCGAAATATCGGGAGGCGTTTCATCAAAGTAATGTGTTACTGGAACAACCTGACGTCATAGCAATCCATTTCCGTTTTGATTCGGCCATTCCTCCATTTTGTTTTCTTCTGTGCAGCAAGAGTGCTCCAGTGAGAGCGAAACAATTTATCGTAAGTAGAATATGTGCAAGTTTACACTCTCCACTATCATACATGTCAGTAAAGTTAGCACACATTTTTAGTCTTGATCATGTTCGACGCCTGATAATTTTGTAAACAAGCAAGCGTCGCAGATGATCTAGACTACATATTTGTTATTCATTCTGCGTCTTTAAAAATTTGAGTGAACAATTGGAAGGTTGTGTGTGCATAAACATTCCCTGACGTTTCTAGTCGTCGTTTGCTGTTTGGTCATTTGTAGTATCTAAACTAAAAAGAAGAACAAAATACCTAGACGAAGACGTGAGAATCATGGCTGTTGTGGTAGTCCTTGTCATTCAAACCCTGTGTATACCGAATGTGTCTAGGATATTTGTGTATGACTCATGTTTCAGGAGACCTCCAGACATATTTTTCTTGAATGTTTATCTTTCGAAACATCTTCTGCTCTTTTGTTTCCATATAATTTTGAAAACTTAACCCTGCGGTCGCCAAGTGTTAAGCATACTTGACTCGAGTCCCAGAAATCACGTGTTTGATTTCCAGTGGGGTCACATCCCGGATTTTCAAACAAACTCCCGCAGTATCTTACTTGGGCATGGTACTATGAATATAGGTCATCCTTCAGAGGGATGTAAAGTAGTCTGTCCAGTGTACAGGGAGAACTATACCCTGTGCAATATCTCTCTGAACTTCTATGTTAAGCAGTGATACAAAACCAGGGCCCTATATGAATTATATAGAGATTATTTAACTGCTGGGATCGATTATAGGGAAATCTTTCACAAGAGGTAGGCGTGTAGTTTTTTCCACGAACGGGCGCATGCGTGAGTAAAAAAAATAAAGCACGTCTACCATGAAGTAACGGATTACCCATAGTCGATCCCAGCAGTTAAATAATCTATTTATTACATTTTAAATTACGTTTTTGCAAACAAATATTCGCTTTATTGAACGTTATTGTCGGATGATGTTGATGTCGGCAACACTTTATTGACGTCACGACTCAACGTCGCAACGTTAGTTGTTATTGTGTTCTGAGTTAGTTATTAATATTTAGCGATAATGAATATTCTTGCACTGAGTTCAAACACCTGGGCCTCTTTTAGCCATGTTGACATACAGAGAAAGTTGAGTGCTTCGGTGATGCCGAATAATTAAAAATAGACTTGTCACTGAATACAACAATTTTGTTCCTGAAGGATTTACTTACGAGTGAAAAAAAATAAACTTGATAACCAGTCACATTTAGCCAATCTCAATGGCTCGCTTATTTGAGAATTGACTGGAAACGGCGATGCATTCCATTTGATATTGGCCGTCTTCACGGTAATGGATAAAATATGATATGCTGACAAAAACGGTTATTTTGTGTAATTAATTTGTTGAAAATAATTGGTACGCACCGATAAAGTAATTTAATTGTGTATTTAGCCTAATTTAGGGAGTTTTAACTGGGAATTTATGCAAATACGTTGCTTATCTGTAGCTGTTCTGTGACGTTTTATGTCATAGAACTATACCAAGCCTAGTTGCATTGCCATTGTTGTGTACTGGTTAATGAGTTCTTTAAAGTTTTAATACACAAACTTTGTCACATTTCTGTGTCTTGATACAATGGCAGGGATGATTAGTGGACACAATATCATGCTTCCCATACCGGGAAAAAATTCAGAACTTGGGAAAAAATTCAGAACTTCGTAAATTTTTTATTTAATTTAATGTAATTTTAATTTATAAAAATTGTAAAGACTGATATTTAAACAAGGACAGAATGAATGCATGCATATATAATGAGAAAATACAAAAAAGCAGACTCTTTTCACCATTTAGTATTTTCATTAAATGCATTTCAATATGCTAACATGCAGAGAAATAAAATAAATAGCAATATATTTAGAAAATGTAAGGCTAAACTGAGGCATATACAAGTTCAACTAACACGAGTTCCAAAGAATCTAGAAAGACCGTGCTGCAAATTCAGAAATAATACATACACCATTATTTTGAGTAATCGCACCTTTTGTATTGTTTCATGTTGATTGAACAATCAACCATAAAATGAACCCAATTCAGAAACAGCCGATTAAACACCGGTTCACACTTGCCATTGTTCCAGTTTACGCTACCATGTGTACAACTAATTAGTAGGCACTTAAAGGGACACATGGCAATCTTGCAGTAATTGAAATGGGTGTCACAATTTATATATCCAGTACCATTTTTACTTTTACTCTGGTTGCATTCAAATAAATCAAATTTTAAGTATTCACTATTTCGTCTTATTATTCTATAAGTTTTTTAATATATTACTGGTGCAATAAGATAAAAAATAATAATATGCAAAAACAAATGGCTTAATACAATTCCTATAATTAACTTTAATGATAAAAACTAACGGGACGCTGCTAGTTTTTGAAAACTCAAGATTGCCATGTGTTCCTTTAACACTTATCAGTGATTGTAAAGTTCAAAAACACAGACGGGCTGAGTATCTCTGGCTTATTCGTAAGCAAACATTTTCAAATTTTCTGTTTTGATCAGCCATTTTGGCCGCTAGAGGGCGCCACATTATTTGATGTTTTACCCGGCTCCATCACGCAGTTAAAATCTGTGAATAATGTCACAACTTTATATGACAGATAACGTTGAGCGCGGGGACACAAACCAATTGATTGACAGCAAGAGGCGTAACAGTGGGCGGAGTCTTATCGCACCGACAATTTGGTTTTCAATAAACGCTGGTTTTCACTAAATGCTGACATAATTAGTTTATCGATCTAAATTGATTGTTACTAATTAGCTAAAACACTCAGCGGGATAGTGCCTTATAAATTGGAATTCGGTATTTTCCGAGATCTTTTAGACAAAATCGGTCGGAAATTTGGATTCGCCAGACCGCCGATGTCTGGCGAATTTGGTGTGTATTCCTTACGGTTTTCATTCGCCAGTTCAGGTTTCTTTTCGCCTATGGCGATTTGGCGAATGGCCTAGTAAGCCCATTAAAAATAACCATTGGCATTCGTGAACAGTCGTAAAGATGTGTTAATGCTCTGATCAATGAAATATGAACCCCAAATTGTACTTTTGTTTTCGATCGCTGTCGTACAAATTCGTTACCTCACCGGTTGACTCATAATATATGTTGACGATTTTAGCCGAGTATTTTCAAATAAAACTCACAATGTTCCGTTGTATATGCAAGCGTCTAATCATTTGAATCGATAAAGCATGTCGTCTGAGAACAAGTTAAATGTCAACACTAAATTTCCTTCATAGGAGGGAGAATCGCCTAAAAAACAGCGGGTTAAAGTCAATACTTGTCAAAAACAATAAACCCACATCTTGTGTGGTGTCACATATTAGTACTGCGAACAATTTAACGTTTTTGCAACAACGGTGTCGGACAAACACTGGTATTTATAAATTGTCCTTGAAAACAGTGGGACAACCTGGAAAAGACCTTGAATTTTGTTTTCAAAAACTGTGGGAACCCTGTAATACACTTACTTTGTACAGACTAGTTCTCCTGCTACCCTGGCTGGCATTCAACAACTAGTGACCTATAACATTGCCATGTGCCGGTTGAATGAATGTTGAAAATGTGTTACAGTCCCCTGCACATTTAGCCAGTAGAACATCCACAGACACTTTCACCTCTTGTCTGCACCATATTTTCAATACTATAACACTTAGAGATACCAAACTTGGTATGTGGATACATCTTGGGATAGCTGTGTGTCGCATACCAAAATAAGGCCACTGTGACCTTGACCTGTGACCTCTGTTATAGAAAATGCTTGTCCAGACCGTATTTTCGATACTATAACACTAAGTCTTAGAGATAGCAAACTTGGTATTTAGATACATCTTGGGATGGTGATGTGTCGCGTACCAAAATAAGGTAATAGTGACCTTGACCTGTGACCTCTGTCATAGAAAATGCTTGTCCGGACCATATTTTCAATACAATAACACTTAGAAATACCAAACTTGGTATGTTGATACATCTTGGGATAGCGGTAGGTCGCATACCAAATTAAGGTCACTATGACCTCTGTCATACCCCAAACATTGTGAGAAGCATCAGTATGAAGTGGAACTGCGCATATACATGAAGTCATGGGTTATGCTTTGCAAGAGTATTAATAACTTTCTGTGATAGTTATGGCTCCCCCACACAAAGTGTGGAGGGGAGCCATATTGATTTTGTGCTGTCTGTCTGTCTGTGTCACAAACGATGTCCCATCTATAACTAGAGAATGGTTGGACCTATTGTCCTCAAATTTAGAAGGATAGTTGATCATGACTATTAGATGACCCCTATTGATTTTGGGGTCACTAGGTCAAAGGTCAAGGTCGCGGTGACATTGACTATCAAAACGATTCCGATTAATAACTAGAGAATGGTTTGACCTAGGGTCTTCAGACTTGAAAGGATGGTTGGTCATGACCAGTAGATGACCCCTATTGATTTTGGGGTCACTTGGTCAAAGGTCAAGGTCGCGGTGACATTGACTATCAAAACTATATCCGATCAATAACTACACAATGGTTCGACCTAGGGTCCTCAAACTTGGAAGGATGGTTGGTCATGACCAGTAGATGACCCCTATTGATTTTAGGGTCACTAGGTTTAAGGTCAAGGTCGCAGTGACATTGACTATCAAAACGATATCCGATCAATAACTACACAATGGTTAGACCTAGGGTCCTCAAACTTGAAGGATGGTTGGTCATGACCAGTAGATGACCCCTATTGATTTTGGGGTCACTAGGTAAAGGTCAACATATGGTGACATTGACTATCAAATCGATGTTCACTAGGTCAAAGGTCAAGATTGCGGTGACATTGACTATCAAACGATGTCTGATCAATAACTAGAGAATGGTTGGACCTAGGGTTCTCAAACTTGGTAGGATGGTTGGTCATGACCAGAACATGACCCCTATTGATATCAAAACGATCCCGATCAATAACAAAACAATGTCCAATCAATACAGGTTGTAGATACAGTCACAGGGATATTGAATATCAAAACGATCTCAGATCAATGAGAACGGTTGGACCTAGAGTCGTCAATTATATCTGTTAGGGCGAGTGGGGGAGCCATACTTTTTGTCCAATAACAATTTCTAGTTTTAGTTTGACATTCTTTTGATCTACATCTTTATTAATTTCGCTTAGTTTTGTACACTCTTTTTGTGATGTCTGGGCGATCTCTGTAGTGTAAGGAAACACACTTTTCTTTCGAGAAAAGAGATTCAAGTTCAAGTCTTGGCAGGGACCTGACACACTGAGTTGTACATACAATTGTTTTTTTCCACATCAGTAATGTTGTTTTTGTATATTAAACATATTTTTCAACAAAATACCTATTCTCATTTGTCACTTTCCGCCAAATCTACAACATCTCATGCACCCCACTTAAAGGGATGCACAGCAATCTTCATTTCAGATTTTGTAGTGTCCCTTCACTTCTTCAGTTCCCTACCGATTATTCAATCATGACTGTTATATCTTGGTAGTAATACTCATCCTTACAGCAGGTTGTCACACGGTTATTCTTCCGTAAATCACCCCGGCAACGACTAAGCCAGTGCCCTTCAATTAATAGATTATTGCTCCCCACAACAAAGTGTGGTCGGAGCGCCATGTTCATTTTGACCCCTATTGATTTTGGTGTCACCACGCAAAGGTCACATCCGGGCTAACATTGACTATCCAAACGGTGTCCGATCAATAACTACAGAATGGTTGGCAGAAGGGTACCCAAACTTAGAGGGATGGTTGCTCATGACCAGTCGATGGCCCTTATTGATTTTGGGGTCACTAGGTCAAAGGTCAAGGTCGTGTTGACATTAACTATCGAAACGATGTCCGATCAATAACTACAGAATGGTTGGACCTAGGGCCCCCAAACTTGGAAGAACGCTTTACCATTACAACTAGATGACACCTATTCATTTTGGGGTCACTACATCAAAGTTCAAGGTCGCGGTCACATTCGCTATCTAAAGATGTCCGATCAATAACTACACAACGGTTGGTCCTACGGTCCTCAACCTTGAAAGGATGGTTGGTCATGACCAGTAGATAACCTGTTCTTAGCTCCACTGATCAGAGATCAGCAGAGCTTATTCCGTGGTGCGGCGTGTCTGTCTGTCTGTAAACTTTTATTTGTAGCGACTACTCCTCTGAAAGTACTTAATACTTGACGGATTTTCATGAAACTTCACACGAATGTTGCTCTTCATGTCTAATTGATTCTAGCAAAATTTCAGGTCGGCCGGAAATACAAGATGGCCGCCATGGCTAAAAACAGATTTTCAAAATACAAGTTTGTAGCGACTACTTCATGATACAGCATGACATGATGTTGGTCCTTGTCAAAAATTGTTCTAATTCGATGTTAAACATAGCTGTCAATAGCCATCTTTGTTTACATAGAGTTATATAATGAAAACTTGTAGCCACTACTCCTCTGAAACTACTTGACGGATTTCCATGAAACTTCACAGGAATGTTGCTCTTCATGTCTAATTGATCCTAGCAAAATTTCAGATCGGCCAGATATTCAAGATGGCCGCCACAGTCAAAAATAGATTTAAAAAACGTAAGTTTGTAGCGACTACTTCTTGAAAACTATAAGTGATATTGATATGTGACTTTTTCTAAAATGATCAGCATGACATGATGGTTATTCGAGTTGAACATTATTTTGATTCGACGTTAAACATGGCTGCCAGTGGCCATCTTTGTTTACATAGAGTTATATCATGAAAACTTGTAGCGACTACTCCTCTGAAACTACTTGATGGCTTTTCATGAAACTTCACATGAATGTTGCTCTTCATGTCTAAATGATCTTAGCAAAATTTCAGGTCGGCCGGAAAATCAAGATGGCCGCCATGGCTAAAAATAGATTTTTAAAAAATAAGTTTGTAGCGACTACTTCTTGAAAACTATAAAAGATATTGCTATGGGACTTTTTCTAAAATGATCAGCATGGCATGATGGTTATAGGAGTCGAACATCATTTTGATTCAATGTTAAACTTGGTTGTCAGCGGCCATCTTTGTTTACATAGAATTATATAATGAAAACTTGTAGCGACTACTCCTCTGAAACTATTTGACGGATTTCCATGAGACTTCACAGGAAAGCTGCTCTTGATGTCTTATTGATCCAAGCAAAATTTCAGGTCGGCCGGAAATTCAAGATGGCCGCTACGGCTAAAAATAGATTTTCAAAAAGCAAGTTTGTATCGACTACTTCCTGAAATCAAAATCAGTCAGTAGAGTTTCAAGGTGATTGACCTCTTGTTATTTTCCGGTCACTAGATCGGAAGTCAAGGTTGCGGTGCCCTTCACTATCAATACGATGTCCTATCAACAACTACAAACTTGATGGATCTAGGTCCTCCAACTTGAAAGGATGAATGGTTGCTCATGACCAGTACATGACCCTTATCCTTATTCATTTAAAGGTCAAGGTGCCGGTGACCTTCACTATCAAAACGATCCCGGATCCAGAACATCTACATGCAGTCCGTACTTCCCATGGTATAATATATGTGTTATACCTTTTCTTGTTAATCATGACTCAGCAATACCTCATACGGACAGTACTAGCATCAACTTCAAGAGAAATATGTCTAGTAACATTTGTGACTTGAGGGAATAAGGTTATTTGGACCCACTAATTTTAAAATTCCCAGGATCACCAATTCAGCACAATATCATATTAACATGCATGTCTGACTGTTGACAGATCGATGGCGACATTAACTGGACAGTTCATTGGAGTGGCTTAAAATAAGGGCTAATACGAAAATATAAATGTGTTTCTGTCAATCTGACGGACCATGCCCAATTATCTTTATTTGATTAAAATTATGTTTCTGAATTGTATTGGAGTTTAAAGTTTGTGAAATAACAGATGGCAGGAGTTGTACCCAGAAAAGTGGGTGGTCTGCCGCCACCAAAATAAAACAAAAACAGATACTTGTATATATATAACCCCACATTTGTTGAAAATGACTTGCACCATATAAACAAAACAGGCTGAGAGATGCGCATATTAAAGGAACATGCAGCAATCTTTTTTTTTAAACTCCAAAATGTTATAATTTATTATTTAAATATATGCAAGCAGGTGTAAAGTGAAAATCAATTCTTGATTAATCAATCCAGGTGCTAATTTTAATGTTTGATAAATACTTCAAAAGTGCTGTGTGTCTCTTTAATAAATAAATAAAATTATTGCATGATGCAATTTAATTATTTATGTAATACCCTTTATATTTGGGATGTTTTGATGTAAATATTTGAAATAAAATGTTTTAAATCAAAGAAATAATTCACTTAGATATCTGACTTTTTACATATGTTTTACTTAGTCCTGAAATTTAATATTTAAGACATTAATATGTACCTTAAATGTTTATTATTTACCATCGAATGGTGAGGTGGCATATGGTGTTAGTCATCTGTGCGTCTATATTCTTCCACAGTTTTTAACCAATTGTTTCGAAACTTTACATGTCAAATGTTTATCTATGATGTCAAGAGGGCATATCGATTTTGCATCAAAATAAACTTTATTTATGAATATATATTCTTGCATTTTACAATTTTCCACGGATTGTTTTAAGTGCGGTCATTCATACCCTTTTTATATTTGTATACATTCTCATTTTCACCTCTCACCGCTGCGGGTTTAATTCCCACTGGGAGCTCAACTTGTAGGTGAGAAAGTGTCGATTTTTACGGATTTCAGAAAATACACAGTACTGGTTCTACCCAGAAAATATGGTCTAAAATGTGCTATAATGACATAAAACACCATTCAACTTTAAAAATATAAAGTAAAAAAAAATGGCCTTCTTTTCTTTCCTTCGATACTATCAGAATCATTGAATAAGTATTACGACAGTGTTTTTGTCTGATAGAAAATTCATCTTAGGATTCAACCGACAAATGGTCTATATTTAAACTAATACAAGTAAGATCCCCTCAAACCCTTTTATGTGTTGGTGATATATTCCACGGTTGATTCATGATACTAGCATGGGACAGCTACAGTATTTGACAGGCTCATCAACACAGTACAAGTTATTTAGAGCCGCCCCAGAGAGAGGGGAAGTATACATAGGAATCCGGGAACCCTGCCCTACTCTTATTATCAAATAGATTCCTATGGTTCCGTTTAACATGCTCGAAGGTTAAATCTATACGCGGGACCGACCGGTTCACGTCCCCAACCGACGGACGAGGCTAAGGGAAAGTGTCTTGCTCAAGAACACACCGACAACACTCTGTGGCACCACCTCTGGTAACAAATCCGCTGCGCTACTGACTGCGCCAAGTTGCGGATGACAATTAGATACTGGACAATCTAATAAAAAACACAGCAATAAATCTATTATCTGAATATGTTTAAAAATTTATGCTTGCAAGAGCTTTCAAAACAGACTTTCATAATTTTAGTTGGGGTAGGATGTTGGGAAGGGGATGGGGTGCTGCCTTTTAAATCTCAGCTCAGATGGCCTCCCCCTCCTCACCAACCCAACTCCCATCTTGGACAGTAGCGATTGTTACGTACACATTTCACATATGAGGGGGTGCCCAATACAACCCGCTCCATCGAATACGCGCCTGCAGTTCTTGAGCGAGGACAGTCCTGTCAAAAATACAGTACAGAGTCAAACAACTCGGATTTTCGTTACTTTTGATAAAGAAATAACATGCTTTTCGTGACATGCAGCAACATTCATGTAATATGTGAGCTAAAACAGCAATTCAAGTATCTCCTCGTATTTTATTTAACAAAAAACACACGATTGTTGTCATTTTAAACGTATTATAAAAAGGCATCTCTTAGAGTTATCGCCCCTCGCTTCGACATTTTACAAGGCGGGTCTGCATTTATCACGCAATAAAGCTTCTAAAAAAAAATCGGTACAGCCGAAAATCACGAAACTTAAAGCGGAACTGAAATTGCATCATCAAAAATTGTCACAATCTTCCAAATTATGTCTTTTAAAAAATCCAAAATGGAGGACATTTAATTTGTTTTTGACGTTGCCGAAAGATGACGTACTACTTTTCGTTGCCATGCGTTACCAAATATTTAATAGATGTAGGAAAATATCAAGGCTGCTCCCCAACTGGATAATCCAAGGGCCATAACTTCGGTATTACTGGTTCAATCTGACTGGTTGTCAAGCTTGATCGAGATTTGATCAATATCAACAATCTGGCAAAGTTTGGTAAAGATAGAATGCAAACTGGAGGCGCTAGAATGTTGACAAGAATTTAGATCTCATCGACTTCCGGTGTAAGATGTAAACATCAGCAAATTTATCGAGGGGAAAAAACTACAACAGATTGATCGCTGTAGGAAGGCCAATTTAAACTAGGCAAACAGATTTGTGACAGTTATCGTCACTATTGAACATGGTATTTACCACTGTGAAATTTGAATTGCATTTTCTAACAGTTTATTGAACATTTTCTTGAACGTGAGATTGCAGTGGGTGGGGTGGGTGCCCTACTTCAAGAAAACACGCACCTGCTATATCAATAAAATTTCGTCACGCAAGGCTATACATCAGTTTTGAACTATAAATTACTATTGGTAAAAGTCGATAATTGCCTTGATATTAGCTAGACGTACGATACGTTGCATTGTACTGAGCAATTAACGGTCACCTTGTCACGTGTTCGGCTTCGGTATACATTGTGGACGCGCTCACGTTTTATAATGTATATATCAAAGTACTGAAACTACCTTAGCATTTCGTTGTCTCTACATTCTACAACAATGGACGATTCGGTTATTTATCATGAACATAAAAACAGTCAGCATAGACGATTGGCAGTCAATGAAAAACTTACCACAATGGCCACAAAACAAGAGGCCAACTCCATTAGTAGCTACGATTCTGACGATATGTCGCATGTTTATGAAATGACGCAACCTTCTGCTGGCCAAGTGTTGTTCTTGGATCTGGATAGTAACCTCAAGAACTTACCAAACGACCTATACATCGACGAATTGCTATCTCTTTGTAATTATGAACCATCTCGCATTGACGACTATCGACACATACTCGCTGACAGAGCTAGAGCTTTGCCCGACTGTCCTACTGCCCGTCTAATTGTACGAAAAAACACTGAATCGACGACAAAGGCATGGAAATATGCGCAAGATTGCTACGTCCTACATATGTTTCTATGCGGCGAACGATCAAATTCGATTAAATCCGTATTTTCTAGTGCACCTAACGCTACACTGAATGATTCAACGTTTCAAGTGGACACAACTAGATGAGATAATATCGAACATGAACAAACGCTGCATTCTAAGTTTGCAGTGCCAGATGTTGCAGCATCTTTGATAAGAATTCAGTCAGACACACATGCCATGTTTGCTATACTTTCCGAAAATTCAAAGTGCCTGAAAGATATTATGGATCTGGTTAAGCCAATTGCTGTAACTTATCGCACGATTCACGGTACAGTAAATGCAATAAAATCTGATGTAAGCAATAGTGATGTTTCTTACAAGGTTAACGCCCTGCAAAATGATATGACAAAAGTTATGTCAAGTCTATACAAAATGGAGAGCTCGCTTGAAACCAAGTCTTCGCAAAAGTGTGCTTCTACCCTAATCGACGAACGTGAAACGTCCTCGGACAAAAAGCTCGACTACGCGTCTGCTTTGAAAAACGGTGCCCCAATCAACCGCGCATCTAATGATCTCATCTCAAAGCACTCAGACAATACGATGGTCAAATTAACTGCAAGCACACCAACGGCTAGAAAGATTATATCTAACGCTGACAGAGCCAAAGCATTTGAAACTTCTCAACCTAATAATAAAAACGCTTCACCAGTGACAGCCAGAGTAACAGAAAGCGTTTTTAAAGACTCGATTATCGATTCACAAATTGCTGCTAAGAACTCAACGACGATTGAAGCATTAAATCGATCATCCATACCAAAAACAGCCGAGTCAAACATATCTCGTCAACTTACAAGCCTTGCTCGTGAAGACACAGAACACAAACTTACTACTCAGACTCATTCTGAATTTATACAAAAACAGTCTGGGAATTGTGATTCCAACGATAACTTATCTCAGTTTCAACCTAAATCGCAACCCGATTTCTCAAATGTGGTGAGTGAATGGAATAATAACATACAGAGCACTCAGAAGAATCGCTCTACAAGTGACATTGACTCTGAGAATCGATCCGTATATTTGAATATAGGAAAGTCTAATGATCCTTGCACAGCCAAATCGGACAGGCATCAGCGCTCTTCTCAAAACTCTAATACACCCAAAGCTGCTCCTCCAATTAGAAGGAGCTCGAGTTTGCATAATAATGATGTTGCTTCAGCTGATGAGAATCCCCCGATGCGCGACCGATTTCAAGCTGTACGAAGGAAAAACATTACAACATACTATATTTCTAATATTGATTCAAGTTCGACCGAAGATGGTCTATATGAGTTTTTGTATGACAAAGGTATACGTGTGACACAAATTAAAATGTTTTATGGCCGGTATGGGTCCTCTGCTAGAGTAAATATACCTAGTGTTTTTGAAGAGAAGGTGGAATGTGAAGAGTTTTGGCCTGATGATATAGCTTGTAGAAAATGGGTAAACAAAACTGCTTGGGATAAAGAATTAGATGATAGAAAAAAGAATACTGAAAACAGAAGACGTGAACGGGACAGACATAGAAACAGTTATTACAAACAAAGATATGACACAGATGAGAGACGCAGTGACACATACATTCACCATTACAATGATAAGAGACGTAATGACGACAACGTGTACGATCATTACCATCAAGACAATAGACAAGGACATGACGACGATTACTATTCCATAGATGAAAGTAACCAGTATTATAAGTACTATAAATACAATGAAAAGCAATATAGAAAGGAATGGGAAGGTGAAAGTATGTAACATTCATGTCATTATGGATATATTCATTACGACTATGTATTATTGTAGAATTAGCTTGTTATTACTGTTTCTCATGACACTAAACCTCTTAGTATGGAACGTTAGAGGAATCATGTCCTCTGCATGTGCACTGGCAGACAAGTTGCAACGCCATAATGTAGATATTGCCCTCATCAGTGAGCATAAGCTATTTCCCCATTCCTTGTATTTCCTTGAGAGTATCGACTCAAATTATACTTATATTGCAACATCTGATGGATCAATTGAACAGTATGGCAATGCAAGATGTGGAAAAGGTGGTACGGCTATTATATATGAAAAAATCAATTGGTCAGTATGTCAGTCATATGAATATCGATAATAATCGCATTTCAGGTATAGAATTTCAAGCCAGCCACATGCCTCCGATGTTCATATTTTGTGCGTACATGCCTGCTAACAACTATAATAATGATTACAAAGACGCGCTTAGTGATTTACAAATGATTACCTCTTTTTATTCAACACAGGGAAATGTTATTTTAACAGGAGATATGAATGTGCAGATTTTGAATACCGATACTAACATATCAGGTTCTCCTTCCAAGTCGAAGCTACTTACCGACTATGTTAACGAGTCAAATCTCGTTCCGATCAATGATCTTAATATGATGCGTGGACCTAATTACACATACATTCCAACAAAAGCAATGCTTGACTACATTCTGGTTGATGAACACGTTCTGTTAGACATAATACATGTTCAAATATCTGATGAATCTGAAATACTTACTTCAGACCACCTTCCATTGATATGTCACATTAAACTGCATAAACATAATCAGAAGGCGGTTAGTACTAATATGAGCAACCGAATATGCATTGCTTGGAACAAGTGTAATGACACAGACTACCTTAATTACCAGAATGGAATAGAACGTGAACTGTCTCTTTGTCAAGCTGAGCTTGACATAATGTCATCTACAGATCTTAATAATGTTATTGTCAACGCATTACATAAGTCTGCATTTGAACACTTGCCTAAGAGTAAGTTTAATGCTTTCGCTAAACCATACTGGACACCCGAAGTTTAAAGTGCTCATACTAAAGCAAGAAAGTTCCGTCGCTCATGGATAGAATCGGGAAGGCCACGTGGTCGAAACCATAAAACATTTAATGACTACAAAACTGCAAAGGCAGCCTTTAGAAAATTACAACGCTCCGAATCTGGAAAGTACGAAAACAAAGTATTTGACGAAATTGACGAAGCCGCAGAAACTGATTATAGACTATTTTGGCGATTACTTAATAGACGTAAGAGCAAGAGAATTCAGTCATGCTTGGAGATAGAAGTTAATGGCTCGCTATTTAAAGATGAAGATGTAGCTGACGGCTTTGGATTACATTTTAAAAGCGTATTTAATACTGACTATGGCGAAATGTCATGTCCTCTTAGCACACATCTAAAATCAGAAATTGAATCTCTTAAAAAACAAAATGTACTACCTAAACATCTCGCCGATAGTTTGGAAGAGGACGTTAATGATAGGGAGTTATCAAAAGTCACATCGGCATTGAAGACAAGGAAAGCCCCAGGCGGCGATAATATACAGAATGAGCACGTTATCCATGGTGGTAATATGATAGCACAAGCCCTAGTTAACCTATTTAATAAAATTATCTTGACTGAACTTACCCCAGTTTCTTGGAAACAAAGTATTGTCATTCCAATATATAAAGGAAACGGAAAGACTAAGCAAGATCCAAAAAGTTACAGACCCATATCCCTAATTCCGTGCTTTAGCAAAATATTTGACAAGATATGTCTGAATCGATTTAAAGCCTTTCTAGAAACACGAAATACAAAATTTCCTTGTATTCAGCAGCAAGGTTTCCAAGAGAACTTTAGCTGTATAACTACCGGCTTTAACTTACAGGAATGCATTTATCACAATTTTGAGCTAGGCAGCAATGTTTACGTTGCACTCTTAGATATAATGCAAGCCTTTGACACAGTATGGCATGACGCATTATTTTTAAAACTAGGCGAGTTAGGAAGAGTCGGAAAATCGTCAAGGATCATTATTGATCTATACGCAGGACTTGAGTGCAAAGTTAGTATTAATGGAATGACATCATTTCCGGTTCAGATCTAAGGAGGAGTAAGACAAGGCGGTGTACTCTCTTCATTTTTCTATTTAGTCTTTATTGATGAACTACTGCACAGTTTACAAAACTCAACCTCGGCGCAACAATATGTTCTATACCTTGCGGAAATCCTACCCTTGTCGATGATATCTCATTAATAGCAACATCACCTGCTAACTTACAAAGTCTCCTAGATATCGTTGACACTTATACGAGGAAATGGAGATTCCGGGTAAGCGTTCCCAAATGTAATCTTCTAGTTTTTACAAAACAACGCTCTCTTCAACCACCTATTATTCTAGTTGGAACTGAGAATCTGACCAAGGTGAATACAGCAGTACATCTTGGTATGCGTTTGCAATCGAATTTGAAAATGCATCTTAGAATTGAAGAACGATGTCAGAAGGGGAGAAACGCGTTCTATGCGATGAATGTTTTAGGTGTCCATCCTTATGGTTTAAATCCTATTAACTCTGTCAATTTATACTGTAAGGTCATCATTCCTACTGTATTATATGGCTGCGATCTTTGGAATGTACTTACCCAAACAGAAATTGACATGCTAAATCGTCTACAACATTTTGTTGTAAAGAAAATACAAGCTTTTTATGTAAATACAAGATCTGATATGTGTGAGGCAATGGTTGGCTTATTTCGTATAACTTCTGAAATTAATAAAAGAAAGTTAATGTTTCTTCACAAACTACTCAGCTTTCCAACATATTCCGTCTCTCATATGTTGTTCCTAAGACGGTATCTTTTATACATATCCAACATGAACCGACGTATGTATGGCTTTATTCCAGATATTTGTAACGTACTGAATTACTATGAGCTTACATATATCGTTAATGACTACTTGTTAAAATACCAACAACTCCCAAGTAAATTAGCGTGGAAGATGTCAGTATCTAAAGCTATCAAACAAAAGGAAACTTTACTATGGCAATCTCGTATATTTTCCGATAACGATTTTTGCTTATTTCGTAAAATTCATACCTCAATTGAACCATCAATCGTTTGGAAATTAGCTAAATCTCACTCTGATCTTTACCGTGCTCATGTTATTGCTAAAGTTTGGGCTCATACACCTCAGAAGACAGAGAGCAGATGCCCTGTTTGTACTCTTCTGTGTAACGATACCTTGTATCACGCGCTAACTGCGTGCGAAATGTTCAGTGCCATAAAGCTGAACTTTCTCAAAGAAGTTCAAAATAGTTGTGGACTTGAAACTAGAAATGAATTAGAGTCTTGCGACTATGAATCATTCCTGGTGAAAGTTATTAGTGGCCGATGTGTGTCCTTGCTAAACAGAAACTGTCCAAACATGGACATATTCACAAAAGTGGCATTTAATTATGTCACCAATTGTGTCTCAGTCATAATGCTAGCTTAAGAAAAAGAAAAGAAACGTATGTGTTAATCTGTGGTTGTTTTTTTGGTGTGTTTTTTTTTGATTAGCAAATGAGCGTTACTAGAATTACGTCTGTATATGGATATGTATGCGTAAAAATCACCATTGATTTGTTTTGTCACTGACATGTATTATAATATGTTTTCAATTCTCACTATGTTAATTATGTTTATTGTATGTAATATGTGATTGTTTTCAAAATCTCCTGTAAGGAGGAAATAAAGATAATGAATGAACTTGTTCCAGCTTTCATTGATATTTACAATATGGTAAAGGTTGGTGAAGATCGGATAAAAAGATAAGATGCTAGAGTGTTGACATCAACAAATTTATTTTTAAAAAAAATCAATAATTCAAGGACAAAACCTCCGCTGTTACAGGTCCGATCTGGCTGGTTTTCAAACTCGTCCGAGCTTTCATTGATAATAATAATCTGGTATGGTTTGGTAAAGATCGGATGAAAAAAGAAGGTGCTAAAGTGTTCTCATCAAAAAGTTAACGAACGATGGACGACGGACGACGAACGACGGGCAAAATACCGTGGCATAAGCTTCCTGCTGGCCAAATAATAACTTTTCAGTAAATGAATGTCTCATTTAAATTAAATAAAGAGTCAACACAGTATATATCTATTCAAGTGCGAAAAGGGGAAACTAGATCTCAGCAGTAAAACAAGGTATATCAACTAAAATTATTTTGCACCAGCACTGGTCGCAAAAATGTTATGCTTGCAAATGTCAAATGCCGTAAATGTTGCCGAATTGTTCTCTGCACTAAGACCCGAAAAACCTCTAGAGACAAAAAGGCGATATGGATAAGGAAAGCGATAGGAACTGTTTTAATTTTAACTATAAATATTTACATGATTTCCAAAAATAATAATTTAGTGACAAAAATAAAATGAAGTTGACATGCACACTATATACTATTAGGATAGATTTGCCCCGTCCACGGATGCTGATGCAAGATACCTAGATGTGTATAGGAGAGATAGGTTTTAATAACGGTAGCCGATGGAATCAGCCCCGACAACGGATGCTAGCTGATGAAAGTTGATCTTTAAAAGTCTGTAAAACTACAACACGCAGTTTTTAAGTGTATTTGACTGAGAACACTATTTTCTTTTTCCAAGTCGCTTGAACTCTCTCATACCACCAGCCATGTCCATCTTATCATCGAACAGCAGTGCAAAACAAAGTTATAATTTAAAAAGGAAACAAATCATGAACGCTTTAAACACGTGTACGGTATATTAACGTTTGTGGGAAAAGAGGATTTTCGGCATTAACTAATAACCTCCCTTGAGATAGATTATACATGCACTTACCTCCCTTCTGTAACAATATATTTTGGTGTGTAAACAAATATTCACCTTTCCGGGATGAATAAAAGATTTAACCTCGAGCGATTAATCCCAGTATTATTTAAACATAAAGGGGAGTAAACATAATATAAGAGTTATCTGCTTGAATAACGTTAAGGTTTGGCATGAAAATGATAATGGCTAACTCTTAACATACCTTAATAAAGGCTATTACAGACACAATATAAATGTATGGATATTTGTCTAGTAATCCTATTATTAGTTTACAACAGTATCGATTATAATAACACACCAAACCTTATGATTGTTTGTTATTAACGATGCATGTTGATCCTTTCATGATTCAATAATGCACACTCGTCAATTGATACGAGGGTTGTGTAATATAATCAGGTACGACATGCACTGTAATGCGTTTATGATATGTTAAAGGGTGTGCATTAGGCTTTGCGGCTAAATTCGTTTTAGAAATAAAAAGCTATAAAATGACCAATTTAAAACGTAAACTAGGTGAAAGATATAGATGAAATACTAACAGTTTTCTATAATAATGCGCAATAATTAATACATAATTTACACCGAGTCTTATTAGGACATATTATAGAGTAATCCCCAATTTAGAAAAATCTATCACGCGGATTTCAACTTTTTTTTAGTTTTACTTGGAACAAAAATGTCCATAACCCGAAAGGACACTAACTGTTAGACCCTCGCGTCTGTCCGTTACAATGTTCGTGTTTGTTCCATAACTCGTACAGAAATTTTCAAATAATTTGACAAAACTACTTACCTTATAAAGACGACACGCAGAACCAAACATTCTGGGCCCTGTTTTATGAAACAATCTACGATAATTTTGATCGTAAGTCAAAGTAAAATACGTTCAGCCATTTTTCTTAAAAGTATTTGAAGCAAGCAATGAAGGGTGGAAATATTGCATAAACAACATATTACAGAAAATCGTTTAATCTGTTTAACGTAACATATAGCAAACGTAGCATATAGCAATACATTTAATAATTTGATTTACGATCAAAATTATCGTAAGATGTTTCATAAAACGGGACCAGGTCTGTATATTCAAGGTCAATATCATAAAGTTCATATACCTAGTATATACATATAATGGGGTCCATTTCGTGTCTACTCCATAGCTCGCACACGAAAAGAGGGCTGTTGAAATAAATAGGCATACCTACTCACCTCATCAAGACGACAAGCAGACACCAACACCCGAATCTGCATCTTTAAAGTCAGGGTCATATACTTCTTGTACGCTTATTAAACAATGTAAAAAAAAAGAGACATGCAAATAAACATACACATGTACAACTATGAACATGTAAACACATAGAAACAGGCAAGCAAATAGACACATACTCCGTAGGGAACTTTCCAAGATGGTGGAACAAACAAACAAATGGAGGTAGGTGTATATTGCAATGCTTAGATTACTTAAGTTTACTTTCTGAAAGAAGGCAGCTGCATGTATAGACAAGAACATCTTTGTTCGCATATACATATATTTTGATTTAAACCATAAGTTATTGAATGGAGATCGGCAAAACCAGCACTGACCGAGGATAACATTTTAAGGAAGTCCGACCTCCAACATACGTGTTTTATTTGGCACAAACATAGCACTACACACATGTTTGCATGTGCATAATGTGTGGATGTGTATACTAATTATGATGTCGGCTATATAGGCAGATATCAATCCTATGATGTCTGTAAAACATAATATTCCAAAACATGTATGCTATGGATGGGACTCGATCAAACGGTGGGGACTTTCGAAGAGATTATTTCCGGAGGGGACTCGATATTTGGTTATGGATGAGACACACTTTTAATAAGGTGAGAGGTGCATGGTGATTCGTGTCATATGTATGTAGGTCCGCATACTATTTCTGGTTTGACTGCCTGGTCCATAAACGTGCATAAACTATGGCCCTCTTCACCATGCGATATTGCTTAATTATTTTTCGAATTATGTTTGAAGATTTATCCAATACACGGAGCTAAATATAAATGATAGCTCCACTTTACTTTGTTTTATGCAGCCTTTGCAAAAACAAATCATATCTCTTATTAAAAGGGGATTCAAAGTCAGTTTACATTGTTTCTTTCAAAATATGTTTTAAAAAGCGGTTTGCACCTTTAAACTTCAAGGTGGATATTTTACGATCGATATTTAACTTTAAAAAGGAATTGATATATTCTCAATTCCGTGAAACGCCCTCTGTGAAGGAAATTAATAGATCGTACAGCGACTATAAACAGGTACCTCATACTAAATTACATTTTATTTCATTCATCATATATCTTTTATTTTGTATTGTGAATACACTTTGTGCTCTAATTGACAGTTGGCAGTTTTTTCTATAAATAAAAGGAAAAACACAGATACGTTAAACCGAAAGTAAAAGAATATGTTCTCAAGTAATAAATACACATTTAAAAAACTAAAAAACAGTATATATTTCCAAAGCTGTATTACTTAATATTTATAACATTTGCACACTGTAGATAATATAATTTATAATAATATTTCACTTTCGTTTTCAAGTTGTCATGATAACGTTTAAAGGGACTGGAGGAGATCTGAAAGCGTTTTCGGTGTTCATAGAAATACGAATAAAAACATCATAATGTGTTTCAGTTGAATAATAAATGTGCATAACTTTATGCACTAAACTGAGCCCCAAGAAACGCCGATTTAATAATTGTCCATGAATAAGTTCGGTCTGGAAAAGTGGAAGATTCTGCTAGTTTAAGCTGTATAAATCATTAATAGTAATCCTTATGATGCTTTTATGCTTAATTAATGCATGTTTTCTGATCTACGTGTATCGTTTCCCAATTTCTCTGGATGTGGACTTTTTTGTTAGAGATTTCCTTCTGATGGGTTGTACTTTTATTTACATCGTCTTGTCAATTTGAGCGTTGACGTTAGGAAACTAGCGAGGTTGTGTACACTTAAAACCTAGTTAAGTTAACCAATGGGCCTTGTTGCCTACGGACTGTTCCAAGTCGGTACTCTGTCTTCACCACTCTTTGTGCTGTTTATTGTCCTTTTCATTGTATAGTTAATTTGCTCTTTGTTTGTGATACAGTGCGGATCTACGGCGCCATTGCATTTGGGTAATGTGATTTCTATACGACCATTTTTCTCATTTTTATATTGAATTATATGTACAATTGCTAGCAACATGAACCCCATATAAAATAATATTTATAATTTAACAAGAAAAAACTACCAAGTCGTCGAGGTTTCCGGAAACATTATTTTTATAAATAATGTTTTACACCGAAGGTAATACCCGGCTCAATTAAACGCATTAATATTTTTATGAAACTGAAGCATATTATGATAGCTTTCAATTGTATTATGATTTACACCAACTACTCTTCCAGATCGCCTCTAGTTCCTTTAAAATTTCACTCACCAAGCTCTTACATGTAAAAGAAAACACTGTAACATCGTGAATTGTGTTGGAAGTCGTATGATGTATAGTGTAATATTATTTTCATAAAAACAAGTAAAAGCTGACTTCGACTTCCAGTAGTAAGATAAGATGGAGTGCAAGTTAAATATGTAACGTTCTGTGTAAAATAAACACTATCTACTTAGTGAAAATACAAATGAATAAACAACTGCTCTGTAAAAGTATACACTGAGAATCAATAGTTGATGTGTGTGTGTGTGTGTGTAATTCTAAGGTTTATAGTCCGTCCGCCAACGAACACGTCAATAATAGTTGATGTGTGAGGCATTAGTCTCCCCATACATGTTTAGTACAGGAAATCAAACACACAAGCGTGAGCGTATTGTTCGTGCAGGGAATGTATTTGATGACAATCCGCACGGTCAGGATTTTTCACAATTACTAGAGTAAGGGACCTTTACCACTAACTTTGTCCGTAAGTATGAATGTAAGACAGGCCTCTTTCGTCATCAACTTTCAGACTAGAGTGTGGTTCAGGAGAATGGAAATTCCAAAGCAAATCAGCTTACCTTATTTACCAAAAATGTTCATGCATATAAATCTTTGAAGTTACAAATGGCATCATGCATAACATTGATATTCATGGGGACATTTGCGCTATTTGTAGAATAAGAACAGGAAATGTATGTACAATATATACCACGTGATTCAAGTTGGCAACGTAAATTGTCACTTCCTTGATATTACACAGCCAAGAACGACTAAACAGGTATGACATTGTTTTGGTCAATTATTTTACAAATTACATATTCATATACAAAGTATTTAATTAATAGTGTATGCAACACATTTTGAAATTTTTGTCATAAAATGCAAGCAAGATACGTCGATACGTCAAACTGAAAGTAAAAGAACATTTTCTCAAGAAATAACTAATAATTTAAATAACAATATATCTTTGACAGAGCGTTAACTTTACCGTTCAATGTACAAGATAGTTAAAATATAGCGTGGTGTATAATATAAAGGTGTACATGTAACATTAACATTTATAAATACAATTTACTTTCTTTTTCATGTTTTCACTTAAGATTATGTTTAAACTTGCACTCCGAGTCAGCAAATACTCAACAGCATAACAACTTGCGGCAATATGAAATGAATAAACACTTGTAAACATGTATTCAAGCACATTGCGCAGTTTAATTAGAGGTTAGCTAACAATGCATATAAGTATTATCAGTCGTTATGTGACAAAATAAACAAGAAAAAGACAGTTATCTGCAAAGGTCAGTCTTAACATCACCTTCGAATATAAACAAAGAAAATCGCGATGTTAGCAACGACTATAGATAACACACGTAAATGGACAATTATCTATTTATTAGAATATTTTAACAAGAAAATGTTGATGCAGTGCATCAAACTTCCTGAAAAAAAACTTCTTTCAAATTAACAGTTTAAAGATTTGTAAGTAAAAGCAGTCCATTTTTGTACATTTACAAAGTGTATAAAAACCAAACCTGATCAAATGCATTACGTGGCAGTTTTAAATCAGCATTTAGATTCCAAGTAAAATGTAATCATTATGGATAAAATTACTGTAGAACAACACTAACACTTTCCGAAATAATTAAAATTGCTTACTGGCTCATCAGATTATATAACCTCAAATAAATTCGCCTGACTCTCTCCCGGCGAATGAAAATAGGACCAATTATAAATTGTGTATAAGTAACAAAATGCTAGGTAGGAGAACTGGACATTCGTCAAATGATACGATGTATTGAGGGCATTGGAAGTCGACTCAATGAAATGGCTGTAGTCGACTGGCAATTGTCAACTCCTTTATAAATGGCTCATTATTTTACCAAGGCATTACTCGACTTATGCCTGAGCATACATACTTATTTTTACAATGGGCATACATCGAATTGTGGCTGGTCATACATATTAAAGCCTGGGCAAAAAATAGTTCACATAAACCAGTCAGATCATTCGTTATATGTTTGAATGCTTCTCGACCAAGGCGATGAAGTTTCGAAACAATCCGTTGGAAAAACATTTAAGAGATCCAAGTAAATTAAATTGAAGACTGATTTACAGGCATTTCATTATGTTGAAGAGATTTTTTTTATATAAGTAAACTAATGATTTAATTATATATTTTTCATTTTAAAAGTATTGTTTATGGCGACAGTACATCATGGATATAAAATGAACTTACACAGAGTAGTAATTACTTTGTATGTGATGTTTAATATATTAATGCAAGCCAGAGTGTTGACACGAAGAACGTCAAGGGTTAAAATGCGTTAAATCTCATATCATGGAAATAACCACGGACCCAACGAACGGTTGAATCTAAACTCCTATTGCTTGGGCGCATGATTCAGCCATGATTTTTCAACATTTATACGATAACTGTTTACAATATTTACATAGAGAATATATCATTGGAATTGGATTTTGCAGTGGTAAATAAAAATACATTAGTTTTGAAAATCGGTTGTCAAATACATATTCTATGTAGACAAAATAAGTTGTTATATGACTTTTCCAATGTTTACTGCTTGTTGTTGGGATAGTAGAAAATAAGGACATTTCAAATAACTTGCTATTGTAGTAGTTTGCACACAACTGTAAGTGTGTCTTAATTTAGTTCATGATTCATTTATCTCACACATTCAAACTATTTGTGGATAGAAATTCTAAAACAATATTTTGCTATTTTTTTATGAAACAGGATTTTGCACTGAACATGCATATGTCACGTTTTGACTTACCTTTGACGCCGAGATTACATATTCCATAGTCTTTATTTTGGCAGAAACATATACAATTCACATTGCGGACGTTTAGTAGCCATCTCTACATGTTGTTACATAAAACGCCAAATGCCTTCAAGACACAAACTACATAGATTGTATACAGCTCATATTTCTATAAAATGTTTTGACAGAATCGTTGAAAGATGGCCAAAGCAAGTTCAGCGTCAAAGTGTACCCATCTTCTGGTGGCCGCGTTCGATTTTGGCACAACATACAGTGGCTATGCGTTTTCATTCCGTGATGACCCAATGAAGATCCAAACAAACCAAAGCTGGGGAGCTGGTTCCGAACAGCTGATATCGCTGAAAACACCAACATGTGTGCTGTTAAAGCCGAATAAAGAATTTGACTCGTTTGGGTATGAGGCTGAAAACAAGTTCGCAAGCCTTGCCGAGGACGACAATCACCACGGCTGGTACTTGTTCAGAAGGTTCAAAATGTTGCTGCATAACAATAATGTAAGTGATAATAATTGGACAAAATATCCGAATTCTGCAGTTTTCGTTTTTTATGTAATATATAGCATAATTAAATGCATATCTAGAAGCAAATTGTGTAGTAGTAGTGGGCATAATTATATAAATATGCCTTTAAAAACAAGTATATTACTTCATTTTTATTCGACATGTCCGGGTGTATTTTTATATACACATTTCTTGCAGGCGGATAAAATGCAGGCAGACTACTAAAGGTCCCAGTGATCAAATTAATTACTTTGAAAGGATCTCGAGATTTTATGCTCTTTTTTATTTGAAACGTTATCTTCACAATAACTCAGATGAACCTAACGGAACTGTGTATATGTATGACTCTGGTAGTAAGCAACACTCCTATATAGTTTGATGTCAGTTGGTTAAACAGTACAGGAGCAAACAAGTCATTTCACGTGCCTGAACCGCATAACTCAAACATAAATAATTGGGGTTGGAGGCAACGTAGTTCCCATTTTGCAAGCACGTGCAGATGCGCGGATTTTATAGTACTCTTTTTAGAAACACTAGTTTAAAGCTTATACTAGATGGCAAAGAAAACAAATCATATCAGAAGTCAGTTATTATGTCGGAGATTCATCAAACAATCGTGTTGACAGGTTTTATTGAGATATCATAGTCGGAAATCGCGGTACAAATGCGAAGATCGAAAAAACTAGTTTTTGTTTTCTTCGAAATTGCCAATGTTTCAAAACGGGTACAAAAATTGTATATTCTTAAATATTGTTGAAATTGCCAGGAGTCGAAGATCATTTCTTGTTCTACCTTTTTTGAAAATTTCTTATTTTTTCGTGAATATACATTTTGCGTGCCCGTTTTGAAAGTTGGTACCTGCATTTCACTCTTTCAGAGGCTATTCAAAATGGCGGCGACACAGAAAAACACCATGCCTAGGGCCGCTTAGTACCCTCACTTCTCCCTGCAGAAGTTCGCACTGTCACTAAAACTAAATTGTGAATTGAATTGAACTGTTGTATTTCCATTGCCACAGTCCAAACTATGTGCTAAAAATAGCTCACACACACGGTGTACACGTATTCAAAGGTCAAATTATGCAGATGCATGCGTACTGAGTTACACACATAGACATTTGTACAGGAGTGGAATTAAGTCGTTTGACCTTTATCGAAACAGTGATCGTATATAAATTCCAAGTTTTACATGACTGACTTGAGTGAGTGCGTAATTTACACTAGATCTATCATCTATGTCGGAGAATTAATATTGAAAGTGAAACACACCAAGCGAATAAAATGGGTCATGGCATGGATTATCTGATTGTCTGTAGCCTGTGTAGGGATTTGTGAAGTAAATACACTTTTAATTACTGTAGTGCAGGACAAGTGTTTAACATTGAAACATATGAAATGGTGGTGGTTCATATATATTATTATTAACTTAATTCTGATAATTTTTAGAACACATGAGTGATGAATGATTGATGAAAATGTAAGCCTACTTATTCATGAATATATGCCACAGTCTTACATTTTGGACAGTATCCAGAAAGCGTTACATTCAATTCCAGTTCAGTTGTGTTTTAAGAAAACTATTATGGAAAGCTGGCATTGATAGCATTAAGAAAGTCGAACATAGTTATTAATATTAAAATTAAATGGAACAATATGTTATTTTTCAGGTTACCACAGCCTGTTTTCACAAAGTCATTTCCCAGTCTCACAGTAATCTGTAGAACTACATCAAGAGCATTGTGTAAGCCAGTGTGTAGGTAAGCACAGTTGAAAAAAATCTATGAATTGATCAATGTATATATATATGTGGCATTGTGGACCTGCACTTAGTCTCAGACTTCTTATACTAAAAATAAAAAATGAATAAATGGTGTTTTACAGCACATCGACACATAAATAGGTCATATTGTCCATAGTACGGATGTAAAATGAATCAAACAAGATAAAAACATCCTTGTATTACATCTAAAATGTTAAACTTAACCAAGACCCTGACTTAACATAATGTGCTGGCATTGACCCAGCGATAGCATGGCGGACGATAGCACCATAAAGAACCATAGAAATATATTCATTAGTAAGAATAAGGCAGGTTCTCAAATTCCTATTATATGTGTCTCCTTCCCCTCTCTCTGGGGCGGCTCTATAAAAGGTATACCGGTAAAGTGTTGATCAGCCGAAAACCTTTTTTTTTTAATTCATCTTACATGTAACAATTTTTTCTAAAATTCATTATTCGTCTACATATTTCAATTAAACAACTTGTTAACTATTTAAGTTGAAACGAAATCTGGCTACGGTAAACAAAAGATGTATCATTTTTTAACTTTCCTATGTGCCCTTCCCCTCTCTCTAGGGCGGCTCTAAATGACATATAATGTGTTGTTGATCCAACTTAGGCCAGAGTTATTTTGGTGTGTTTTTTCTTTTCTTAGACGCTCCGAACCAGTTTTTGTAAGGTTTTTTTTTAACACAAAAAAATGGTAAGAAAAGTAACCGGTGATACCCAAATGTTGGTCCTGCATTTGAAACCACCAGTGATCATGTTTAAAAATTGAAGTAAAATTAGAAGTTATATAGTTTTTTTCTGGTCATTGTTCCCACCATGTTCTGTTCAATTTATATTCTTATAAAAAAAGTTCTATTGTCACTTTTTATTCATCTATTTCAACTCACTTGTTGCCTATTTAAGTTGAAAGAAAAATATGTATGGTTAAACAGAAGCTGTATCATTTTTATTTTCAGAGTCCCTGATGTCCTGAGACGCTGGGAAACTGTACTGAAGTCACAAAATACGGGAGGATTTTATTGAAACGAGTGTATAGTCACATATATATTATAATACATTTTTACAACATTATCAACCGAATCAGAAATACTTAAACGAACAAGAATAGAATAATGCGACGGTGTACAATTTTATTACTATTTTTTTTGAATCATGAATACCTCATACGGACAGTACTAGCATCAACTTCAAGAAAAATATGTCTAGTAACATTTGTGACTTGAGGGAAGGTTATTTGGACCCACTAATTTCAAAATTCCCAGGATCACCAGTTCAGCAAAATATCATATCAACATACATGTCTGACTGTTGAAAGAGGTGGATCGATGGCGACTTTAACTGACAGTTCATTGGAGTGGCTCAAAATAAGGGCTAATACGAAAATATAAATGTGTTTCTGTTAATCTGACCGACCATGCCCAATTTCTTTATTGGATTAAAATGATGTTTTCTGAATTTTATTGGATTATAAAGTTTGTGGAATGACAGATGGCAGGAGGTGTATATTACTGGTTCTACCCAGAAAAGTGGGTGGTCTGTCTCTGCAAAAAAAACAAAAAACAGATACATGTATGTATATAACCCCACATATGTTGAAAATGACTTGCACCATATAAACAATACAGGCGGAGAGGTGTTCATATTAAAGGGACATGCAGCATTCTTATTTTTTTTAAACGCCAAAATGTTATAATTTAAATATATGCAAGCGTGTGTAAAATCAATTCTTGATTAATCAATCGAGGTGCAAATTTTAATGCTTGATAAATACTTGATAAATGCTGTGTGTCCCTTTTATAAATAAAAACAATTATTGTATGATGCAATATTTTTTTTTATGTAATACCCTTTATATTGGGATTGTTTTGATGTAAATATTTGAAATAAAATGTTTTAAATCAAATAAATAATTAATTTTGATATCTGACTTGTTAAATATTTTTTACTTAGTCATGAAAGATAATATTTAAGGCCTTAATATGTACCTTAAATGTTTATTGTTTACCATCGAATGGTGAGGCGGCATATGGTGTTAGTTATCTGTGTGTCTATAATCTTCCACAGTTTTTAACCAATCTTTTGCGAAACTTTACATGATCTTCATCTATATCATATCGATTTTGCATCAAAATAAAATTTATTTATGAATATATATTCTTGCATTGTACAATTGTCCACGGATTGTTTTCAGTGCGGTCATTCAAGTCCCATGGACATATTGAGTAATGGAGATGTTCGGTTGCCTTTTTTATATTTGTATACATTCTCATTTTCACCTCTCACCGCTGCGGGTTCAATTCCCACTGGGAGCTCAACTTGTAGGTGAGAAAGTGTCGATTCTTACAGATAGCAGAAAGTACACAGTACTGGTTCTACCCAGGAATTATGGCCTAAAATGTGCTATAATGACATATAACACAATTCAGCTTTAAAAATATAAAGTAAAAAAAATGGCCTTCTTTACTTTCCTTCGATGCTATCAGTATAAGTATTACGACAGTGTTTCTTAGGTTTCAACCGACAAATGGTCTATATTTAAACTAATACTTGTAAGTAAGATGGGGCCCTTAAACCCTTTTATGTGTGGGCGATATATTCCACGGTTGATTCATGATACTAGCATAGGACAGCTACAGTACATATGACAGTGCTGAGTGCAGTTGCGGATGAATTCATTTGAATATTTAACGGCTCATCAACACAGTACAGGTTATTCAGAGCCGCCCCAGAGAGAGGGGAAGGATACATAGGAATCCGGGAACCGTGCCCTGCTCTTATTATCTAATAGATTCCTATGGTTCTTTAACATGCTCGGATGATAGACCTATACGCGGGACCACCCGGTTTACGTCCCCATCCGACGGACGAGGCTAAGGGAAAGTGTCTTTCCCAAGAACACACCGACAAAACTCAGTGGCACCACCTCCGGTTACAAATCCGCTGCGCTACTGACTGCGCCAAGTTGCGGATGACAATTAGACACTGGATAGTCTAGTCAAAAACACAGCAACAAATATATTATCTGAATATGTTTAAGAAAGTATGCTTGCAAGAGCTTTCAAAAACAGACGTTCATGATTTTAGTTGGGGTGGGATGGGGATGGGGCGCATCCTTTTAAATCTCAGCTCAGATGCCCTCCCCCTCCTTCTCTCCACCCCAACTCCCATCTTGAACCGTAGCGATTGTTACGTACACTTTCCACATATGAGAGGGTGCCTAATACTACCCGCTCCATCGAATACGCGCCTGCAGTTCTTGCGAGGTTAGTCGAGTCAAAATTACAGTTAAGTCAAACAATTCGTATTTTCGTGTACTTTTGATAAAGAAATAACATGCTTTTCGTGACATGCAGCAAAATTCATGTAATGTGTGAGCTAAAACAACAATTCAAGTATCTCCTCGTATATTATTTAACAAAAAACACACGGTTGTTGTCGTTTTAATCGTATTCTAAAAATGGCATCTTTTAGAGTTATCGCCCCTCGCTTCGACATTTTACAAGGCGGGTCTGCATTTATCACGCAGTAAAGCTTCTAAAAAAAAAGTCGGTATAGCCGAAAATCACGAAACTTAAAGCGGAAATGAAATTTCATGATCAAAAATTGTCACAATTTTCCAAATTATGTGTGTTTTTTTTGACGTTGCCGAAAGATGACGTACTACTTTTCGTTGTCAAGCGTGGTTGCGATATTTGAAAGATGTAGGAAAATATCAAGGCTGCTCCCCTACTGAAAGGGTAAAGCAACACAGACCTTACTCGTGACATTGAAACTGGTTTCTGTTCAAAAACTCATTTTAATCTCTAAATATAATGAAACTTTGTAACACTGATATAACTGGAGAGGAAACACACCAGTTGATTTTGGAAAATGCTAATATTCATGTTAATGCATATGTTTAAGGCAAGTGATCTGTTAATTGTGACGTTAGTTGGTCAATGTCTGAGTTAAATTGACCGTTTATGTATCTTGATTTCGTCTTCAGCAATCTTCTTCAGACTAAATACTTGTATTTCCTTAAACTATTTCCCTGTATAACTATGTAAAACAGTGACCCCGAACGGGACCAAATGTGACCCCAGGGTTATCATTTGAACAAACTTGGTAAAGTACCATAACCTTATTGTACATGCAAAGTATAAGCGCTATAACTGCATGTAAAACTGTGATCCCTTGGACGGAACCAGATTTGACCCATGGATCACAGTTTTGAGCAAGCTTGCAGAGGACCATTAGCTTATGCTACACATTGCAATATATAGGAGCCTGTGCCTTGTGGTTTCAGAGAGGGGAGAATATTTTTTAACTTTTCCCTGTATAACATGTAGGTATAAAAGTCGAATTAGAAATATAGCTTTCGCAGAAAACGGTCAACCAAAAACTCGAATTAAAACAAACAATGCATGTAGCATCACAAACAACAACGGGTAGGGCTACCACCTTAGACCGGTCAGTGGCCAAAAGGCCGCAGGGGCTTTAAATCAGGTTCTAGGTTACACAAAACATCACTCTTTCCTTATTATCACCCCTAATAAAACGGGACAGTGTAAATAATGAAATCCTCGGGCTATAATCTCTAACAAGCATGACAGCATCAATAGGCAACACAAGCACAACAAACCAAACAGACGATCACCCACACACAAACAAAAGTACAGAAATCCACGACAAACACCCAACGATCAGGCAGAAGCCAGAGCAACAAGAAAATAAACCAACAAGGGAAGAACAAGACAAGATATGAGACAAACGTTAAACGCCACCGTTCCTCGATGACCCAGATAGACGACACCATAGGGCCCACCACCCACTCGAACACTACACAACCAAAGAGAAAAGCACAGCGGTTAACCGCAAACGGGTCAACAACCAAACACGCAGCCTCTTGATAACAAATCTAACAACGATCGTATGAAAGCCTGTAAACCTCGCCATCCTAGAAACCAGATTGCGACAGACCCCGACGTAGAATCATTATCAGGTCACCTCTGCATCTCAAAAGTGGATCAGTACCACGACAACAACATCCCGCAAAGGCCGCTCGAAGCCCACGACAACGGCAGCCCCGATTTATACGGATATACAAATATTACGAATATAAAAGTCCCCAACTCGAAGACGACTCTAGAAAAACGAATACGTCGAGAAACGTAGACCCTAAAAGAAGCCGTTCTGGGAACATCCCATCCAAGTGGGAATAATTAACAATGTCAAAACCAAAAACACACCCCCACCCCTCCCCACCTCCCCGCCACAGACTTTACCAACTTTTTCTCAATTTTCAATACAAATGTGTAAGTCGTTCCTTATATGTCTATGTAAAACATGCAAACTATCTATGTACAAACTATGGATCCCCGGGGCACTAACAGTTTTAATGCCGGTGACTTTATTAGAACAAACGTACGTGATAGTCTAGAGGTTGGCGATCATATTAATAACGAAAGCTATTGAAATCTGTTCAGTGGTTTTTGAGAAGAAAATGTTTAAGGTTTATATTGTTTAGGCCGTTCAAAGTCAGTAGACAGTAATCAACCCTTTTTTGATCGTGATGTCATATACCTTGCATTTTATTTATATTTCTAATTGTCGTTTATTTGTATGCGTGTTGTTGTTTGACTGTGGTCCAGCGGTGCTACATTTCTTTTTCGACTTGTATATCTACTTTTATAGTCACAGCGGCCATATTGGATGTCGCATTGACCTAATGTTAACACATTGCACTAAGAATCATCCCTGTGAAGTTTGGACAACATTCATTAATGGGGTTTCTGATGAGAAGTCGTTACAAAAAGTATATTGCGGACAGAAGGACGGTCGGAAGGACGACGGACGAAGAGTGATTCCAATAGCTCTTTTATGAGAGATCTAAAAATGTATGGTTCAATGGCTCTCACAAGATATGTTCGTGTCCTGATAAATTGATTGAATACACTGTATACATATTTGTATTTTAAAGAGTGTGTTCATGTAATAAACAACAAAATAAGTTCGCATTTATTTCCCTTTTTGTTTTACTTAAAACTTTAGTGCTTTCTAGTACAGTGAAATAAATGATCAAACGACGTGTCCAGTGGTCCATATTAATGATTTAGTCTAATAGTTACCCAGAGGTATACTTCACCTAAAAGTATTTTTTTCAAGAGTAGACGTTGTTCGTTATTAGTTGTTGTGTTGTTTTTTTTAAGTTTAATGCATTCATCACATAAAGTATCTTACTATATTTGTAAAGAAAGTAAAACAAACTCATTAAACACAAAAAGTACTCTTTTCTTCTTTGATGAAAATTTAATTGATCAAGTTAAATGTTGCACATTATATTACCCCGCATGAACAAAGACAGTAAAACCGAATCTGCTACCTTCCTCTAATGTCTGTGTTCCTTGCTTCCACGGGATCCCTTTTCAGTAAGTATTATTTATATATTGTACATTCATATTTCAAAATACTCATATGTCATGTATATCATTTCCAAAATTTGTCTTCTTGGATATTTTTATTTTAATCTCTACGTTTTATTCGTTTTAAGGCTCTCTCCAGAGATACGACAATAGACGACATCAGTGGAAAATCCATGCCAGCGATGGAGATTATTTCGATGTCGATAAAATATCTAAAAGGTCATCTTCTAACAGCTCTTGATAATCAAATGACTGGCATAAAGGAATCCGACATACAATACGTGGTCACCATTCCCGCCATATGGGACGATAGTGCTAAACAGTTTATGAGGGAAGCAGCTATAAAGGTATGGTTTCAAATGGTCTTTATATTGCTATGGGACGATAGTGCTAAACAGTTTATGAGGGAATCAGCTATAAAGGTATGGTTTCAAATGGTATTTATATCGCTATGGGACGATAGTGCTAAACAGTTTATGAGGGAAGCAGCTATAAAGGTATGGTTTCAAATGGTCGTTATATCGCCTTTAGCTAAATCATGTTTAAATTAGAATGTAGCCGAGATGATATCGTGGTATTACCGTTGCCAATTATGATAATTGCTTTCTCCAAATAAACTTAATGTTTTTTACCTTACGTTACATGACCTTGGTCCATGATCTTAACTTAAAACATGCAACCTCGGAATGATGCGACAAACACCAACTACTGAAAACATTCATACAAACCTAATGCCTCACTCCTATATCTGTAGCGGTTTAGGAATTATGAACCAAACAAACGTGACCTTGAACACGTGACCCAACGTTTGGTGCCTGACACACAGTTTGTTGAGCTTACATCTTACACCGAAAAATTTACCTCATTATCTAAAGCAGGGGTTTATGTTCTGAAACAGTTCACTGAAGTTGTCGTGTTCAAAAGCCTAAGTTCCCTTAACTGTTTGACACATGCATTGATTTTGCTCATTGTCGAACTTGTCTTGAAACAAACCTTCAAAATAGATATGGTGTAAATCAAAAACTGCTGACTACAGTTATCGTGAGGTTTGTTTCACTGAAATGTTGGACGAGTTCGGTAATGTGCAAACTTGACGCGTGTGTTCCAGATTTATATTATTAAATTATTTAAATTCAGAATCCAGTGTGTGAACACCGGGTTTCCTAATATGGAATTGCAAGTGCACTCTTCGCCCGTAGACGTACGTTTAATTTCAATCATGTTTTATAAATATATATATGCCTTTATGTTGTGTGTGATTCGTGTTTGTTTGACACGATGCAATTTACACCATGGTATAGAATTACTTTTGATTTTGCTGAAATGATCAACGCTTCATATATTTCGAATGCCAGAACTTGTGACAAATGTCAAATAGGTAAAGATTTGTCTTTCAGGCAGGTATAAAAACAAAGCTGCTGAAGATGGCACTTGAACCTGAAGCGGCCTCGATATGGTGTCAGACAATAACAACGGAGGCAAAGAAGGCCCTGTCTGATTCAGGAACCCAGTATATGGTCGTGGATTTAGGAGGTAAACTGCAGTATTCAAACTTACGATTTGTTCCTACGTTGGTCAATTCTCCAACCCCCAGCTTGCACGTGGGCCGGTTTTTCAAATATCAGCGTTGCGCGCATTAGTCTGCGCCTTGACACATTTAGCTATGCATACACACATACATTGATTACAAATACAATAGAAGTACAGATTAATACCAACGAATACAGTTGTATTCAATTTGTATAAATGAGGAAAATCTTGTATTGTATTACATGTATATACTTTACAGTGAAATTGTAGTGGATTTGTTGATTAAGATAAAACCTTATATTTTTTCATTGTATATATTTTCTCATGTGAAAATATCAGTTTTATATGTTTACATGTTTACTGCCTGAAAAAATGGAAATACATTTTTTTCAAAATAAGGGAGGCAACTATGATATTCTTGTTAAGATAGTCTTGTTAAGCAAAATACAAATAAAACACATTTTTTATAGTAATCTGGGGTCATTGAAAGTGAAATTAAGCATGTATTGATCATCGAACTGTCATCTGCTGCAAAAGCTCAAAGCAACAAAATGGAAAGCTTTCAGACAAGCAATTTTGAATACGATTCTGAAGGAGATCTTTCCTAAAAGATGTAGACTTTTCACTAATTAATAGTAGAAATACTAATGTCCAGTGGTTGTTTACTGTTGTTCATCCTAATCATCCTGGTTTAATTGCAGGTATGACCTACACTCTCCCTCAATTCCGGCAAGTGTGATGGTGCATCTCATCATACACACTAAGCCAGAACCAAGAAATAGGTAGGCAGTTCACAGTGCTCACTTTGGGAATCCATTCCTCGAAAATCTCGGTTCAAAGAATAGTGCGATAAAATTAAAATTGAAAAAATGTACTGCGAACTAATTGCAACAGAAAATGTTTTTACAGCATCTGAAAGTTTAGACATTTAACTTCAACATGCTGAAATAAGACAAAATTAGACTACTCTTTCACTAAAAAATCTGCATTTGAAATTGTGCGTTTTTCTTAAAATCCTTCTAGATTTAAGTTTGCTTATAATGGCAATTTGTATTAGAAATAAGACAGGTTTGATGGGATATTTCGCTCTTTAAATACCTTCATTTTCATAATAAGTGCAAATTGAACAAAGAATACACATTGATGTCTTTTTAAACAGTTTTCTTGACAAAAACGCATGTTGAATTACCCCACCCACCAAAATCTGAATAGAAATGTCAGCATGTATCAAAGGTAAAACTACGTCGTATGCATTTTCACGGTAAATTTGAAGTACATACTCATATTAAGACCACTGATGATACATTGGGGGTAATAAATTAACGTCGACAAATACTGGCGGCAACTATTAATGCCGCCGTTATTGGCGTAAAACTGCACACGGTTTAAACATTAGTATTTTTAATGCAAATGTTCACTCTATTTGCGCAATAACTATAACTTCCAATTTAAGTTTAACTGACATTCAAAGTATGACTATTTAAATATAACTGAGAATTCAAACTTTGATCGACACAAACTATCACGACCTCCTGGGTAACTTACATTGAAGACCATAATTATCAAGAGTTGTCGACAACAAAAAGCTAGGCATTTATTACGGGGTAAAATGGCCGCCCGGTTACACAGTTCCATGGATAAGTGTGAAGGTAAAATTTAGCACGCAGACATTTTGTATCAATTATTTTCTAATATATTTACTATAGTATAAACTACTTTAAACCATTTACTAAATCGTTTCGTGGTTTTATCGCTTTATATACATTTATCAAACAAACTTCGAGTTGTTATAAACATGATTTAAATGCCACACAAAACGTGTATTTGTCAGATTATTTCCCCTCCTCATGACAAACACATGTTTAAAGTTTGAATGATATTCATAAAAGCTCCTTTGAAGTTTTATGAGACGGATCATATTGACTGCAATGAGACCTAATTCACTAAATAATAAAATGTGTTGATCTACGATACTGTCACATAGAAGTACTGTCACTCACTTTCAACATGCACTTATATTGTTCTTGGACACATTCACACCTATGGCAGCCAAGTCTTGGTTTTGAACGTGCAACGAGCACCTCTGTAATTGGTCTTGCATTCTCGAGGGGACTGAGCCTAGGTGTTGGTTGCTCGTCAGTTTAGATTGACAGTCCTTTTGAGATTCTCCCCTTTTGAGATGCTCCATCCCCATTTCTCTGGATTTAACTTTGCATTACCTTAACTTTGCATTACTTCTCCAAATGTGTGTCTCTTCCTAACGAATAGTTGCCTATGGTTTAACGTTTTCGGAGGATAGACTCTGATAGACGGAGATATCCGGTTTACATCCCCACCCTAGGACAAGACCCCACCCTAAGACGAGACTAAGGGAAAGTGTCTTGAACAAGAACACACTGACGATCCTCAGTGGTGCCGGTGACGATCGACGCCGAGAAATACATTGCAGCTATAATATGATAATCGAATGATTCCATTCAATAATCCATTATAATCCATTTGTTTTTCAACTTTAAATTTACCATCAATCTGCGCTCAACATTCGCAGGGCTGAGTTGGAATGTTGAATACAGACATTGGTTCGAATGTTAAAGGTAAGGCTAGGTCATAGTGTTGAATGCAGGGCTGGGTTCGAATTTTCAACGCATGGCTATGTTCGAATGTTGAACGTAGGACTGGGTTCAACTGTTGGAACACACGGCTAGGTTAGAATGTTGAAGGCAGGGCTGGGTTCGAAGGTCAAAAACAGGGCTGGGTTCGAATGTTGAACATAGGGCTAGGTCAAAATGTTGAATGCTGGGCTGGGATCGAATTATGAATGCAGGACTGAGTTCGAATGTTTAACGCAGGGCTATGCTCAAATGTTGAACGCAACGCTGGGTTCAGCTGTTGAACGCAAGGCTGGGTTCAAATTTTGAATGCAATGCTGGATTAGAATGTTGAACGCAGGACTGGGTTCGAATGTTAAACATAGGGCTGGGATCGAATGTTGAACTCAGTACTAAGATCGAATCCTGAAAGCAAGACTGGGTTCAAATTGAGCGCAGGGCTAGGTTTGAATACTAGTATTGAACGCAGGACTGGGTTCAAAGGTAAACGCAGGGCTAAGATCGATTTTTTAAAGCATGATTCGAATGTTGAATGCAAGGCTGGATTAGAATGTTGAATGTAGGGCCAGGTTCGAAGGTTAAACGAAGAGCTGGGTTAAAATGTTGAACGCATTGCTAAGATCGAATGCTGAAAGCAACACTGAGTTCGAATGTTGAAAGCAGGGTTTGGTTCGTATGTTGAACGCAGGGCTAGGTTTGAATGTTGAAATCAATACTCGTTTAGCGCCACTCGTTTATTGAAAAGCTGTCTGGAGCTTTCTTTTGATAATCTAAATAGTGTTTGGAGTTCGACAGTTTCTCGACTGTTGTCAAGAATGTATTCATACTATGTTTATGGGGCTGACGTGGACCCGTATAGACAGCACGTGGCTTGAAACTAGAGGACCCGTGTCCAAGCCTCACTGGTGCCACTTAGTTTCGTTAGTGTGTTATTGAGAAGAAAATTTCTCTTAACCTCGGATCGGGACGTAGATCGGGCAGTCTTGTATATCGGAGTGGATCCTCTAAGCACGTTAAAGAACCATAGGGAATATATTCGTTAGTAATAGTAGGGCAGATTCCGGGATTTCTGTGTTTCCATTTTCTCTCCCTCTCTCTAGAGCAGCTCTATATAAAATACATTGAGCTGACGAGCTGCTAAATAACATTCAAATATATGTATTATTATTCATATACAGAGCGCCGTTTTTTATATTATTCGTTGATTAAATGGACTGGTTTTCTTGGTGTTTAACATCATTTTCCAGCACATATTAGGCTATTTATGACGATCGATATTTTGTGGTGGAGGTTGACCACCCACATATTCCTGGGTAGAACCAGTACTGCATACCGCACGTCATCCGTAAGAATCGACACGTTTTCACTTAAAAGTCGAGTTCCCAGGAGGCGATCTATCTAGAAGAATAGTGGGTGGCCATCCAAATACGAGTAAAACTATCATAATGTGTGTCAGTTTTGCATATTCACTGTACATATCAATTAAACTAAGTCCCAAAATAAATCGATTGATCTATTTTACAATTTTGTAATTTTGACCCTAATCTGACAGTTATCATGGCATAAATTATTGTTAATGGAATAGTTTGGTCGGGAAATCTCGACGACTCGGCCAGTTTTCAATGCGTAAATCATGAATTTTAATTCGTATGATAAGACTATACTAAATGTTCTGTGTTCTAGCAACATTATTTCTTCAAATACAATAGAAAACGCTCAGTTTCATATGAAATGTGTATCGCATATTTAGGTTCGGTTGAATTTGTGTTTATGAAAATGTTTGGGTTGAAAAAACACGACGTCACGATGTATTTTTATTGTTAAATAAACAAAATTAATTCATGTGGGGTTCATATTTCTAGCAGTTGTACATATTATTGAAAAGTACAGATGTGTTGTATTGGCACCAATTACTCTTCAAGATCGTCTCATGTCCCTTTAAAAGTCGCAGAAAATGTTTGATCTGATCTCAATAATTTGGCAGACTAGAATGGCATCAATACGATTAATTGTGTTGACGAATTCTGCAAAGTATGCCGATATTTAAATACGAGCAGTGTCTGTTGCGTAACAAGGTACGAAACTGGGGGCGAAACGCGAATTTGCAATACAACTACCTATCTTGGTACGAAATATAGTTTTACTTGGTACAGTTTCTACCTCAGAAGGCGTCATAATAAACTTAAATTAGAAAATAAACTCACCACAGCTGATCTAAAGTTTCCTCGCTTCTTTTGCGTCATCCATCAAATGATCACGTCACTCACGCGTGTCGCTCAGTTAAAATCCAAAAATGCACTAGATGTTTTGAAATTCAACATCATAACACTTCAATTCATTTTAAAACGTTATTAGAATGTGTTTCAATATATTTCAGTAATTAAAATCCATATAGTTTAGGTCATACTACACCAATTCATTTTCCATAGACGTACATTATATCTCTAAGCTCTGTATTGAGTTCCCTAATATAAGAAGCTATATTTGTGCTTACTTGTTTAATCAAAAACACATACACAAACCATACATTGAGTATGTTTTGAAAAAGCTGTTTGGGTCGAATCGTTCTGTCCCACCTACTTGCATGTAGAAACATGAGGAAAATGTAAAATATACTTCTTCTTTTGATTATGCAACAAATTATAAATACATTGCACAAATGTATGATTTAACCTTTATAAGTACTCTTCAAAAGTCGAATATTTCTTTTAAATTGTTAGCAAGTTTTTTGGTTTGTTTACCTTGTCAACCAATCTAAATTAAGAGATTCTGTGTAATAGCTCCGAATTTACCCTAAAACTTTTCCCCTGCCTGATGATTGGTTGGTGATTGGTGTAGTGTCTAAATAGACATTCAAACCTGACTGAAGTTTGTTTTTTTCTGGCTAAATAGTCAAATTCAAATCCAGAATCTTCAAAATGCCATATCTCGACAACCGTTCCAATCTTTTGTTTCAAATAAAGTGATTTTGAATTGATTTCATCAATAACTTGTGATTTTGAACCTTTTGAAGCTATCTTGAAAATAATATCTACTGAGAAATGATACTTGTGATTTTCATGGGTCAAAATAGCAGATTTTACCATAAAAATGCCTCTGTTTTCGTATATATTCAAATTCTGCCTTCTATATGTGAAACCATCAAGAAAGTGCACCTTTTCAGTTTAAAAATGACAAAAAACAATTCTGAAATTATCCTACCAACTCCATTTTTAGGGCCATGCCATGTTTTACAATATGCTCATTACACAATATTGCCTGTAACTGTACTATTTATTTCATATTTGTATTAGCTATTGTTTGTACCATATTAAAAGGTCATTTTCACGCAATCATGCGAACATTCATTAAAATGAAGGGGTGGGGTGGAATTTTTTTTAAAAAAATAGAAACGGTAATCCTTTTTGCCAACTAAATAATTTAATTGTAAAATATTTTAAACTGCATAAAATATTTGCATATGGACACTAACCGTAAAGAAGCGATGAACTCAGAGTCAGAGTTTACCTCAACATCTTTTTCAAAACAGACATAAGCGGCCTTTCGACATCTATTCGGACAGATGTAAATTGTTGCTTTCTGACATTTTTGCCAAACAATGTACGCAAAGCCCTCAAAAATGAATAAAACTTACTAGATATACCTTTAACTGTGTCAAACATGTGCAATACAGGCCAATTTTTATACCAGGTATCAGGTATGGCTAATTTTGTGTCCACAACCCTTAAGAAAAGAATTTAAATTACCTATTTTGCATCATTAAACTTTCAAATATTTTTAAATCATGAAAAGAGTTATAAGAAAAGTCAGAATACACCACAAGTCAACAGTTCTCACACTTTCAAATCATTGTGTTAGAAAAAAGTATGTCTAATTTCACTTTTACCCATGCAGAATCTAGCTTTAAGTCATACACCAATTCAATTTCCATAGACGTACAACATTGCAGCAACGTTGTTGCAACAAAATCATTTCGGTAAGGGCATGTTTCAGCAAAAACATCTAACATAATACCTGGTACAATAAAGGAATATGACACTTATTACACACATGTTTCTCTTATTGCAAGGTGGTACAGCTGATATATCTGTACATGAGAAGAAACCTGAGGGAACATTGCGGGAGCTTCACAAATCCAGTGGAGGGGCGTGGGGAGGCATTGCCGTTGACAACAACTACATCCAGATGTTGACCGATCTGTTTGGTGAATCAGTCATGGAACGCTTCAAGAAGGAACAAATGGAAGATTACTTTGGCATACTGAGGGAGTTCGAGACAAAAAAGCGAACCATTACATCGGCATCAGACGGTAAAGTTACATTTAAGTTCTCAGCAACGTTGAAAGAGCTTTACGAGGAAAGTGGGAAGAAAGTAAAGGACGCTTTAGTTTCATCGGGTCTAGGAAATAAAGTCACAGCTTCTGGTGACAAGCTAAGAATCGACGCATCTATTGTCAAGAGCTGGTTCTCAACACCCATAAATAGCCTCATTTGTCACGTGAAAGGCATCCTTGCTGAGCCGAAGATGAGAAATGTTGGAACAATTGTGCTGGTTGGAGGATTCGGCGAGAGTCAACTGGTCCAAGATGAATTAAGAAGTAAGGTACAGAACAAAAGGCTGGTTATACCCAATGAAGCGGGACTTGCAGTACTGAAGGGGGCAGTTCGATATGGGCACATGCCGGGTGTAGTTTCTTCGAGAATTATGAAGTTTGCCTATGGAGTATCTGTCACAGAAAGGTTTGATCCAAAAGTCCACGCTAGTTCACAGATGGTTGTTTTGAATGGAAAACACAAGTGTGATAGTGTGTTCCATATGTTTGTAACTGTAGGAGATGAGATAAAGGTCGGACACGAAGTTACAGAAAGAGGATATACTCCGAATCACATGTCTTCCACCGCTTTAATCTTTTATAGCTCTGAAGAGGCTAATACGTCATACGTGACAGATCCCACATGCAAAATGTTAGGTGAACTCGATATTGATCATCCAGAAGGCGAAACGCTTGAAGACAAGAAATTTGATGTAACATACATCTTCGGAGATACGGAGGTGTTCGTAAAAGTAATAATGCAAAAAGCAGATCGTGAGTTTTACACAACAATCGACTGTCTTAAACATCGGCTAATCTGATTACAACTTAACACTGTCAACAACCGAAGCACATCATCCAACCGAACCGACATTTCTAGGTTTTATTATGTAATAATATTAGTCTCATTCCTAGAACATTCTATTCTATTCTAAACGTTTAGCATTTAACGCTACACCGACTTGTTTCAGAAAATTTCGGATAAAAAGTCGAAAATCGTTCACAATATTAAAATACATCCCAGTTTAGACTATACCTTTACATTTGAGCACTTTACTCCACTTGACAATGGTTTGTGAGAGTTTGGGTATGTACATAATTAAGAAAAAAAAATTTTTATAATTTGGACATCTTCATTGACTAAAATTGTTTAAATGTGTTATCGTTTGGGTAACGAAAGATTGAATACAAGTTTTACTATTATTTGTTATTCGTTTTCATTCTGGTGGCAGCGTGATTGCCCCGTAACCAACATTATTTGTTATTCGTTTTCATTCTGGTGGCAGAGTGATTGCCCCGTAACCAACAGGTTGCGGGTTCAAGACGCCGCCGCCTGCATTTATAACTCTAACATATGATCCCATGTATTGAAGTATATATCCTCCGGCTACAGAAAAGGTTCCTAAAACCTCAGCTTAGGTTATCTATTTCCATCTCGGGGAAAGGAATGATACATACGAAGATCACTATCGACTATACATATATGTTATGATTCTCGGAGGGTAGACTCCGATACACTGAACCGCCTACATTACGTGGTTCGAGTATTAACGTTCATACCCCATCCAACCCCTTCTCCAAGAAGAGAAAACGGGGTTGGCTGGGTATGAAATAAAACCTTAATTTCGGCTTAGAAAGTTTGCATTGTAAAATTAAAATATTTAATATGTAATTTTAAACAAGTTAACGCATTGTTTTCAATAATTCAATAAAAATGTGTTTAAAATTGTTTTTAGTCGAATTATCCGTTATAAAACCCTGCTAATATAAGTTTTCTAATCTGAAGTTAAGGTGGGACCACGTAATGCCTAGTTGATGCCCCCTCTGAAGCTAAGGAATGAAAATATTTCGCCGGTGGACACTTAGAAAAAAACACCGGTTAGGTTAAACGCCATGAACTCCAGATTCCGGAAGTTCACTGTACAATTCACTGATCTATTCAAATGGATATTATTGTAGTAGGAGGTAGCCATGCATTCCCGTATATTTTCGTTGAGAGGTGTCTAAGTAACATCATGAAAAGTCATCTTTGAAAATTCCGAGTTACGTTCCTTTGTCAATTTGATTTCGGCGACAAAGAAAAGAAATATCAAAAACAAATGCCTTAAAGTATCTATCCCGCCAACAACAGGTAACATTAACAATTTACCAACTTGTTTACTCTCAGCACCGAAGTAGATTTTTTTTATCCATTACATATGACCATAACGTCATGTATGTGTTTATGCTCTAATGTTGATATGTATTGCCGAAGCGTCGAATTATGAGTTACTAACTCTTAAATCATTTTACGCATATAAAATTACAGGTTTAAGCCGGTATTTTAAAAACCCGTGAATAAATCTAGACTTGTTATCGGCGCATATGCATTATATTATGAACGGGTTTGTAGTGGAGTTTAGTGGTTTAGTTTCTTTAAGTTCCGAACCGTGCCCATGTTTTCCTTAGTTCCTTCCGTATTCAAGTCTACCTATATAAGATTCCATATAATACACGTTACTAAAATGCATCCTATCTTATTTGTGGGTGACGTCTTGAATAACGTGTATTACAGAATAATGTTCTATCATGCGTATACTTAGTTTCGTTTTATTATTGAAATATCACTTGAGCGACAGAACATGTTCAACAAATATATAGAAATTCATAAGGATACAACACGACCATCTGGAGGAGTCTATTACTCGGAAATCACTCCAAAGCTTTGAGGAATATAGTCACTTTTACTCAAAGACTGGTATTTCAAAAAGGGTCACCGTGTTTAAAGTCGCACTTGGTCTTTACCCAATGTACTGATGTATAATATTTTCAAATTAAAGCAGCAAATATCAAAACTAGGTGTCCTTATGTCCAAGCATAAAAGAGAAATAGCATGATGTTAACGTCTGGTTGAATGGAATCACATTCCTCGTAAACTATTTTGTCAGAATGTATATATGTTTCCGTGATAAATGCATTGGTTGACCTAAGATTGATATGAGATTTCTAATATGTCTATTTTATTGTATTGTGTGTCCAAGTATAAGATGTGTTAGTTGCAAGTTGATTCAAATAACAAGTGTCCTTTCTCCCTTCCTCCCCACCCTCTCAGCTTTCACCAATTCTTTCTCCCTTCCTCCCCACCCTCTCAGCTTTCACCAATTATTTCTCCCTTCCTCCCCACCCTCTCAGCCTTCACCAATTATTTTAAGCATGGAAGCTGTGTTTTTCTATGTTTATCATTGAGATAAAACCACGGACAGCCAGCAGAACGACATGTTTATATACTGAAAGGAACAAGAAACGCGACACGGGAATTTCCGCTATATATTGTATGTACAAGTATGTTATCGAATGGTACATGGCTACATAAGATCTTTCCTTTCGGAAAAAAGACTAAAATAGCACGTAACACAGCAAATACACTCAAGTGATATGAAAACGCAACACGGGAATTTCCGCTATATATTGTATATACTGCACACTTAATTGCACATAATATTCCAAAGAAATCCTAAGATGTTTTTTTTAAAAAAAGTTGCAGTTAACTAGTGAAAGGACACAACTGTGATGTTGTACACTTTGTAACAAGAACTTCATCAATGTTGAAGTTGCTCTTCGAAAAATTGAGCTAGTTCAGTACTGTATTTAACGTAAATAGTTTGCAAAATTTTGCATCCTAAGTTTGCTCACATGATTGAGCCAAACGCGTACTCTGTGAATATTGAAACATTGCAGGAATACTATTTGCTGTATTATTTGTTGTTTTAGTATTTTTTCCAAAAGGAAAGGTCTTACGTAGCCATGTACCATTCGATTAAAAGCAGCATATTGTACATACAATATATAGCGGAAATTCCCGTGTTGCGTTTTCATATCACTTGAGTGTAGTAATCTTGCAATGTTTCATTATTGACAGAATACGCCTTTGGCTCAAAGAGGAACTTCAACATTTATGAATTTCTTGTTACAACGTGTAATGTGATTAAAACGTCTAAAACATCACAGTTGTGTCCTTTCTCTAACTAACTGCAACGTGTTTTTTACAAAACATCCTGGGATTTCCTTGGAATATATTGGAATTAAGTATGCAGTATATGCAATATATAGCGGAAATTCTCGTGTCGCGTTTCTTTTTCCTTTCAGTATATTTGTACATTATAGGGACGGATGAGTATATATAGATTTATTAGCGAGAGTGTTACTAATGGGTCTGTTATCTGTTTTAACTATTTTAATATTAATGTTTATTTTGTTTTTCAACTTAGGGGGTTTCAAAGAAGAATATTTGGATTAGGCCTACCCTTTGTAAATAAAACCTTTGCTTTCCTTCTTACTTATTACATTATCACATATGTATGTGCGTGCGTGCGTGCGTGTGTGCGTGCGTGAGTGCGTGCGTGCGAGCGGCTAGATATATACGTTTCTATGTTTTAAACATATAAATACATTCATATTTTGTGTAGCCACTGTTAAACATGTCATTCAAATCCGATTTTAGGTTATGTTTGTCTATAGTTTAACGAAGTAAAGATAATATTCTTTTTGTTTGTATGGTGTTTTACGTCATTTTCAACACATGTGTTGGTTATATATGACGGTCGATTTTTTTGTGGTGGAGGCAGATCACCCACTTTTCCTGGGTAGAACCAGTACTGCACACCTCCCGCCATCCGTATAAATCGACACTTCCTCAATTACAAGTCGAGCTCCCGGTGCAATTCGAGGTGAGAAGGTTTACAACGCAACGTTGTTAATCCCTCGGCCACGGAGACACGATACTATTCTATATAAACTGTTTTATATAGTCGATGTAATTAGTAACATATTAAGAGAAGATGCATAATCAGTGTTTAAAATTAACGCTGTCGATGCATAATTCAATTGTTCATTGTGATGTTGCAATTATTATAATGTGCCGTTGTGTTACTTATATAATCAGAATATTAAATTGTAAAACATGTTTAAAGTGCCTCATAGTTCGTGATTACTGTCGGGTATAAACGTGTGTAATATTTGTATATTTCTGTAATTTTATATGTGGCACTATAATGAAATAGTAACATCTAAGTTACAGTCATAGAAATAATTTAGGATGTTTTTATTTTTGAAAAAATAAAAATAAATAATAATAATAATACTCATTCCAGTAAATAAAGGTTAACTATTTAGTGTACAAAACTAACAGTTCTATACCTAAGCGAGTATATAAACTAGGGGTTTCTTTACAGTTTTCAAACCGCAGTTTAAATTTGTTTCAAGGAATATTTCATAAAAATATAAATTAACAAATTTGGCAAAAACGAGGTCCATATGCCTTTTGTGGTCTGAGACATCATACCGGTCAGCATACAAAACTATTGACCATATAACGTCATTCAACGCCAAGAAGGACATAAGTAATAGAAAAATATAAATGTATATCTTTGGTCAATATCTATCAATCTACAACTATACCATTCATCTTATGCTTCATTCATAACATTTTTTCATAAGGCATGAACCACATTATCGAAGCAAAGTTTAATGCCCATCCACACCTCTTATTGTTTGTTATATATATTTCATTTACGATGATATTCAAACATTACAACATGATATAGAATAGTAAGTGTTACATACTTTTTTCATGTATATATATAAAAGTTCAAGTTTAAGGTTTATTTATAGAAACCAGCAGTAAACAACATACATATGTGAGATACATATCCATCTTCTTTTGACGAGTGTGCCTTTTTCTTCGAATATACATGGCATATGTTTAGGTCCATTCTTTTATATAAATTCAAACATGTAATGAACTTTTGAATATTGGGTAAACTATTTTTTATTTTGATATATAGATGAAGTATTTAGGAAGTTAAAACGTTTTGTTTGGATATCGTCAATAATAGTCTTTGAGTCAAAAAAAAAAGAATATTTTGTTAAGTGAGAATGATATATTACTAAATTTGTTAAGTGAAAATGATATATTACTAAATCCATTGTAGTATTTCTATGATTCAACCAAAAGGTTTTTACAGGAAAAGAAAAAAAATAGATATGTTTTCTCGGGATTCATTGCATCACAAGATTATATTTAAATACCTGGCTATTCGTGTATATAATCCTGTAAGTAAATTAATAATAACACAAATGTGTAGTTTTGTGTCATCTGTAATCAACCATACTTCTTACTACATCATAAGAATCGATAAGTTAACGGAAGTTGACCTTTGTTAGCATCGTTCTGTAATCCGCTGTAACACAATGCCTCAGCTTTAACAAGTAACAAGATCAATCATATAGGGAGGGGGCATATAGTAATCGCACCGTCCGAAACAATCATGTCTCATCTATAACTTCGAAAGTACAGAAAGGGATTTTTATGAAATTTTTCACAAATATTAATCACACTGAGAAGGTGTGTCATGCACACGAATCAGGTTCTTACCTCAAAGGTCAATACATACTGAAAGGGTGATCCCTTGAAAGCAACAAACACAAACACGAGAGAAAAGTAGCAGACTCGGTTTTATTTAGTCTGTTCATGAGAGGTAATTATAAGATGCAACACCTCTCATGCCTTCTAGCACCGGTTTAAGCGATATTCTACTTTAAAGCAACACATAATGGGCCTGATGATCCCAAAGGACCAGTAAACAATACCACTACTGATTTGTAGTCGGGGCGACTTTTTACGGCCGCCACACAGCACTAAACAAACACTAGTGTGAATGTCAATAAATACTGAAAGGGTGATCCCTTGGAAGCAACAAACATAAACAAGAGAGAAAAGTAGCAGACTCGGTTTTATTGAGTCTGTTCATGAGAGGTAATTATGAGATGCAACACCTGTGCTCTTTGTGCTATATTCATTAAAATTAATACATTGAACAATCAATTTGGCATGCCTTACAAACAAAAATCATCTAATTAAAAAATTGAAAAATGTTGAATTAATCGGCTCTACAACTGCCCGACGTCGGACCTACGTTGGCATATTTTGCCGATATTCAGACAATAGGCCGATATCGGCCCGAGATAGGCATGTTGGCTGGGACACAACCTTACAACACCACCTTATCAAAGACAAGCTTATTGCTCTTATTCAAAAAAACTTTCGCTAGAGAGAAACCTACTTGTTTTGGCCTTTAATAATATTAAAGCGCTTTTTAATAACGGCAATTTGGACAATTACACTATGTGGACTTGCCAAGAAGTTCGTGAAGCAGTAACCTTCCTATTATATACTTTTTTCGCCAGGTATGGAACTACCGTTTATAGACAAATTGTTTGTATCCCTATGGGTACGAACTGTGCACCTCTTGTCGCAGATTTGGTTTTGTATTGCTATGAAAGAGATTTCATGTTGTGTCTTTTACCAGATTTCCAGGCAAATGTTATTGAAGCTTTTAATGACACCTCTCGGTATCTGAATGACGTATTGAACATTGACAACCCTTTCTTTTCTACTATGGTTAATAATGTATACCCTAAAGAACTTCAACTTGACACAGCTAATATTTCTGATACTAACGCTTCTTTTCCCGATTTACATCTCTCCATTGAAAATGGTGAAATAATTAGCAAAATTTATGACAATAGCGATGATTTTAATTTTGATATTTGTTAATTATCCCCATTTAAATGGGGATGTTCCGAGCAACCTCTTATGGGGTCTATGTGTCTCAGCTTGTTCGTTTTTCTAAAGCTTGTACTCGAGTTGAGGACTTCATTATTCGTAATCTTTGTATAACTAAAAATCTACACTATCAGGGCTACCGTTACCATAAACTTCGTAAAACCTTTGCAAAATTGTATTATCGTAACCCTGAACTTCTTTCCAAATCTAAAAGTAATTTAAGAACTCTTCTGAGAACAGACTATCACAACCTGACTTCTATGGTGACGTGATTTATAAACTTCGTAAGATCCTTTGGCATGATCACTTTCATACTATCTTTATTAAACTTGTTAAACGGTATATCAAAAGAGGTTATGACCCTATCATTCTGCAACGCACTACATGCTTGGCGGTGGACCCATTTACAGTTCGCCACTATGCTTTCCTCTTTAATTGTGCAATGACCGGACAGCCTGTGGACCCTACGATGATTTCTACCTAAAGCTCAAAAGGACGGTGATGTTTGATGTTTGTCTGCAATCTTGTCTTGTCGTGCCCTCAATGGTTTGTTCTGCAAAGTCATTGAGCACCTTCATTGTGGCTTTCTAGGCTATTGTTGTTGTTTTTATTTATATATACAAGAGCATCTTTGTGTTTTACTTATATTGCCTGTTAATGCTGCGTTGTTGGTTAGAGAATAGTCATGGCGGGGATTTCTTTATTTACACTGTTGGGATGACAGTAGGGTAAGTGTGAGGTTTGGTGACCCTAGAACCTGGTTTAAACTCCCAGCGGCCGTTTTTGCCACTGACCGTTCCAAAGCGGTAGCCCTATTGTCAACCCTTTTGTGTTTGTGATGTCTTATTTGGCCTTGTATTCATCTTTAAATGGGTTGTTTGTTTCTGTGCGTGTTTGTCGTTGAATGACGTCCTTGAATGCTACTTTTCCCAGAGCAACATCCTAGGGGGTATATGATTCTCAACTTATTTATTTTTTGTAGACATGTAGTCAAGTTTGTAAACTTTATACAATTAATAAAAGTTATTCATCAGGGCTATGGTTACCATAAGCTCTAAAAAAACACTTTGAAAACAACATATTATCGTAATTCATTTACTTTTAAAATTTAAAGGTAATTTAGAAACTCTTCTACGCCAAGGGCTGTAACAACCTGACTTATATGCTAGCGTAATTTAAAAACTTTATTAGATCCTTGGACATGATCAGCTCCATACAATTCTTATCAAACATGTCAGGAAATTTATGAAAAAAGGGTATGATCCCAAAAGTGTGCAACGTAAGTTCCTTGGACATGATCAGTTTCATAAAACAATTATAAAAAAAAAGATTTTTATTCAGAATAGGGTATTATCCCAATATTTTGCAACGTATTGCATGTTTAGTGTTTGAACCATTTACATGTTGCCACTTTGCTTTCCTCCTTGCTTTCACGATGACTTAAGAGAGTGAGGGCTCACTAATGTCGCGTCGTACGATAGGATAAGGAGTTGTTGTTGTTGCTCTAAATTATGCCAAGTTATTTAGTACTCTCTTTTTGCATGTCAGTACATTTGTTCTTTTATATTCATATTTAGATGGTCATCTCTGTGTTCAGATATAAATGCCATCTAGCGTGTTAGATGATGCATCCAGGCGAGGGTATCACGTTTATTTTATTGGAATAACAATACGAACCGGTTTAAACACCCAGCGGCCGTTCGAAATATCATTCGGAATGCAAAATGCCATATCAGGTTATAGCAAATTTCAAAAACATTGGGCTCCACCTCTTACAAAGGGCAATGTACCTATCAAGTTGCAGGAGGTTGGGAGTTATGCTTTCGAAATTATTGCTTGTAATGTGAGTGCGGAATGAGTAGTTCTATTAAAGGTCATGACGACGACCTTGACCGTTGACTGACTGACACCAGAAGATATATATATATATGGTTCTACCTCTTATCAAAAGCAATGTGATCCCAGAAACTACAGGTCTCCTCCTCTCAACAAGGACAATGTACCTATGAAGTGTCAAAAGTGTTGGTGTTACGGTTTCAAAATTATCGCGCTGAATGCTTATTTCCATATGAGGTCATGGCGACCTTGATCTTTGACCTACTGACCCCAAAAATAATAGGCTTTCTTTTCTTACCAAGGACAATAAACCTCTGAATTTCATGAGAGTTTGGTGTTGTGGTTTCGAAGTTACCGCGAGGAATGCATATTTTCATAAAAGAACATAGCGACCTTGATCTTCGACCTACTGACCCTGCTATCACCAAAGGCAATGAAGTTTCAAGATAATGGATGAAATGGTTTCGCGCCTAATTGTTTACGGACAGACGGACATAGGACAAAGGGACAATCCTATACAATAATATGTCCCGTTTTTAAAGGGGCGTATAAAAATGGCTTATTATATACCTAACACCAATAGATACCGTGTTTCCTAATTTTCTGGCAATGGAATACAAATACCTGTTATCTAATTTAGGCTATTTACATATGCATGAGGATTCTCTTCATGCAAATGTACTAGTATGTTTTGCATGAAATTGAGTTCATTCGAGACTACAACAGGCTACCTACACATTACTAAAATGTTACTGTACATTGTTCGTTGCAACGTGGCATGGCTTCTAACAGCTTGGGAAAAGACTTCAAAGACGTTCTGCAGACAAAAGACCTTCTACTGAATCGGAAGTCTGTTCTATGCTGCAGCGTGAACTCCCGGACAATGAGCATTCTATTTTTGTTCAAAGAGTATCTAAATGACGGAGATCTAGTAAAAAAAAAAAACCGTGGATCATTAAGGGAAAGAGTTGTTTGAGGCTTTTGGCTTATTTAGACCTTACTTTGATTCTCAATTGACTAATCTTGAGAAATAATTCAAGGTCAGCTCCACCAAATCGAAATAAGCATGCTCCAAAGCTCAAGCATAGAAAACAGTTTAATTGTAATTCTGAAATTGACCAGAACACCAGAACACTTCTGTACTTCTGAATCAGTATATAATATATAGTGATGTTAAAGAGCGTCTCAGAGAATTGATTAATAAGGTTAATCTGATCAAAGTTTCAAACAGTTTCCTCGGGTGTCTGTGCCACTGTCCGTGTACAAACGTGACAGTGATGATGCGAAGACGCTCGAACAGCCGGTTCTAGAGATATAGAAAATTAGAACCGACACAGACAAGACTGTTACATAGACGCAAGGCATTTCCGGAAGCACTGTGTCTGAATGAGACAAGCGCGGGTATGTCACCCGTTCCCTCCTTTAGACCAGTTAAGTCAAGGCCGGAACAGGATCGTAAATTAACGCGATTAAATAATAGTATTATCTTAGAATCATAAGATTCACTCTTTATGCAATGTTTAATTTAATGTTTAAGAAACATAAATTTTGTTCTGGGGATGTACTGGTGCGTAAACGGACATTTTAGAAGTTGTGCGCTACGGCTACAAAATACCGTTTTTGAATACACAGAATGTTCTTTTTCTTCTTTTTTTTTTTAAATACAATAAATCTGCAAATAAAGCATTTTTTTAGCAGTCCATTGTGGAATTACTTTGTCAAAAAAAATCATTTTGTTCCTGAAATAGTGAATCACTTGAGTATTTCCATAAAAATGCAAGACAAGAAAAGATTCATCGATCTTAGACCTAAAATGGTCAATACGTTTACTTGGAAAGAAAAACAATTCATTTGGGGACTGGAAAACAGCTTTGAAATACTTCGAAGGTTGTTTTTTTAATTTGACATTTCTAAAAGTTGTTTTTGCTTCTCATCAGGTTATTAGGGTATACAGGGAACTTACTACTGTTTTACGTGGGCTCCGTTTGGTTTGGGTAGTTTCCCTTTAGGTCCGGGAATCGGTTTTGAACTGGATAATTAACAGCATTAAGGCTCTTGTAGTGTTGTGTTCTCATTTATAACGATGTCCTGGGAAAGTCAATACAAAATGTATGTTCGCTGAATGTAGGGTAAGAAACATTTTGCTAAACAGATCGCTTACCGTTTTAACTCACCTCATGAGGTTCCTGGGCAAGAACAGGTCCACTGCTTATCCAGGCAGAGGGGTAAAATCCACCCCACCCATAATTCCTGTTGTCATTTGTTTATGTTCATTAAAAACAATGATAATTTCTCCAGCGATAGAATGGAGAGTTTACATCAACATTTGTAGCAACTCTGCATGTTTGCAGGTAAGACGGTTCTAGGCCCATTCTGCATACTTATTTGTATATCGATGTAAATGGAGGATGTGCCTGGAATGTTTATTTATGTCGGCACTAATTAACATGTTTGTGTTGGTGCGCCGTAAAACCCATTTCAACTCGTTATAACGCTTGGAGACATCGGTTGATTTAATGCAAATTTGACGGTTATATTATACATACATACTCTACACAAAGTCTCTATCATCTCTCGTTAAGGTTGAAAATAAACATAACATTTGGACTTCGATGAAGTTTCTTACGGAACTACATGTATTTATGCAAATCGTTAGTATACCCATGAGTAAATAAATGCGCACCTATTGTTGCACCCATTGTTGCATATTTGTTTGCATTGTTAAGAAAATTCATCTTGACCTTGACTCAGACATTTTTCATCAAATGAGTAAGCATAAAAGTCGAACATGACATATAGATTTCGCAGAACACAATCACAAACACGTATTAAAAATACAAAAATAAACCCTCTAATATCCCATTACGCCATTACGTTATCTGGATGATATGTTGACACCGTTTCTAGTCAACAGATGTTAATACTGCATATTCTAAAACAACGTCAACTCAATAAAATCAGCCATTCCGATTACTATCATATAGATTCTTTTCTCGATTTAAAGTTCGCTGTTGAACATGGATAAATAATTATATTAGCAAGATATATGACACGAGATATGATTAATTACTTACCATTTTGACATTAGTAATTATTCCCCGAACAACATCTTCTGCATGGTGTATATGTTACGTAACGTTCTTAAGAAGACCATTCCTCAAACCTTGAATGGGTAATTCTATACATCTGTAACTTGAATGTTTTTGAAATGAATTGGGGTTTTAAGGCGCACCAACACATGAAAGGTTATATGGCGCCTAACAGGCATGAACATGCCAGGCTCATCTTATATGTACATCGAGATAAAATATGGAAAATGGGCCTAGAACCTTCTCACCCTGAACTGCAGAGTTGCTGCAAATTCTATCGTAGAAACTCCATTTACGCTGGAGCCCCGTTATTGTTTTCCTGCCACTGCTCTTTTGATGCGAGCGAGATAGCACCTGAAACAATGCAGGGATCATGATGAAGACCTTTAATGAACTTGAACAAAAAATGATAAAATGAACATGAATTTGGGGGATTCTACCCCTCTGCCTACCCCTCCAAAGGATCTGCAGTGGCCCTATTCTTTGCCCCGTGACCAAACGGGGGCCCCCGGAAACCATACGGGGCTTGAATGTTTTCGTACAAAGATTTTCCAACAAAACCCCACCATGACACTGATATTTTAATAAATACTGAAAAGGTGATCCCTTGAAAGCAACAAACACAAACAAGAGAGAAAAGTATCAGACTCTGTTTTATTGAGTCTGTTCATGAGAGGTAATGTAGAGTGCAACGCCTCTCATGCCTCATAGTACCGGCTTAAACAATATTAAACTGTAACGCAACACAGAATAGGCTTGATGATCCCAAAGGACCAGTAAATAATAATAATAATAACACTGATTTGTAGTCGGGACGACTTTTTACGGCCGCCACACAGCTTTAAACAAACGCTAGTGTGAATGTCAATAAATACTGAAAAGGTGATCCCTTGGAAGCAACAAACACAAACAAGAGAGAAAAGTAGCAGACTCGCTATTACGTATACTCTTTTCATGAGAGTGTCTACGGACAGGACACAAAGATATATATTGGACATTGGAGAATGAATGGCGTTCAAAAATAATGTGCATGTTACAAATCATCTTATCAAGTTTAAAATGGATAAAACATGAATAGGTAAAACATATTGGCAGACACTAAAGTTCAAATATTAACTTTTTACATTAAAATCAACATTTTCATTTATTTTCATTGAAATACAAGACAACTGGTGAAAATGTACACATTCAAGGGTGTTTTGAAATTAATAACAAATCTACCTTCTAACTTGTTTGTAACAATAAATAATTAAATAATATGAAACTCCAAATTAACATGCTCGATGGAACCTCTCTTTCAATTATTTGAAGAAAGGTCTAATTCAATTAAAGAGATGGTTCAATTAAATTGAAGAGAGGTTCAATTCAACTGAAGAGAACTGTAATTCTACTGAATAGAGGCGTAATTCAATTGAAGAGAGGTGTAATTCAACTGAAGAGAGTTATAATTCAGCATAATTAAATATCTCTTCAGTTGAATTAATAAGACCTCTCTTCAACTGAATTGAACATATCTTAAATTTGATTTAGATCTCTCTTCAAATCAGCGATCGGCGTTATGAAAAGCCCACACGTTCAATAATCAGTTCATGTTGACTATATTTTGAGACGTTCTAAGCATATATAGCCAATGCGCGTTCCGGCGTTGGATTTGAAAAAACAAAAGTTAAAAGTTACTTGTTCATTAAACAGAAAAGAGTAATTTTTGATATAACGTTTCATCCATTATTGCAACATTTTCCACCATGTTCTTGATTTGGTTTCTTAAAGAAACAGTTGGTTCAAATTTAGCGCCTTCAATATGTTGATATAGGGAGCACCAATTATTTCATTTTATTATTTCTTCGCTCGTCTAGAATTAAAACTCTCATCAATTGAATTAGACCTCTCTTTAATTGAATTAGACAAAGGTTCAATTCAGTTGCGATGTCTAATTCAACTGAAGAGAGGTCTAATTCAATTGAAGAGATGTTTAATTCAATTGAAGAGAGGTATAATTATAATACCGAATCAGACCTCTGTTCAACTGAATTACACCTCTCTTCAATTGAACTGAACCTCTGTTCAATAAATTGAACCTCTCTTCGATTGAATTAGGCCTCTCTTCAAATAATTGAAGGGAGGTTCAGTTAATTGCGTTTATGTTAATTTGGCATTCCATAAGGTATGTAAAACATGTGACCTCTGGGGCGGGGCCAAATTTAACTCAAGGGTCACCATTTGAACAAACTTGGTAGAGGACAATAAGCTGACAGTATATAAATGCAAACTATTAAACCTCTGGCTTTTGTAGTTTAAGAGAATATTTGTTTAAGTTTTTGTTTTTCCTTAATAAGTCTATAAGCTGTCATGTCCGTAGACGCATACTTAGTCAAACAAGTGATAGGTTGTATACATTAAGTGAGTCTTTTTGTAGAATGTTAAGATATTATGGTAGACAAAATTCATAAAAGAGTTACTTAATAGTGTTTGTCGAATATCTCTTTTTACATTTGACATTTGAGTTGGCGTTAAAGACATTTGTTACCTTATTTTAGTCACAGCCCTCCACTACCCCTACCCCTCCCCCACCCCACGCCTCTCCACCCCTACAGGAGAGAGAGAAGAGGGACAGAGAGAAGAAGAAATAGTGCTGTAGTATATGTTTATATAAATAGAAGGCTGGAAACTAATTTCACACTCGGTTTTTTTTTCAGTATTTTTTGTTTTACCTCTTTAATGGTCCGTGCGTAAATGTCACTCAGCGATTGGATCAGGTATACATTTGTCTTCGTTTCTGCAACATTGGTTTACCAAAATATTCTCTACTGACTTGGAAATCCATCAACAATTACAAAAAAATCCCAGACAAGAAGGAGGTCTGCACAGAAAAGACAATATTTACGAATCCGTCACGCGACAGTTACGGAGTGCATTGACTTGCTTCGCTAATACGCATGATATAAATACAGCTATACTTTTACGAAAAATGTGTTGTACATAAACTATACTTTTTCATAAAAGCTGAATGTGAAATAAATATCTTATAACACTTTTATTTCGTTACAATATATAAAATGTGACCTTGACCTGTAAATGTAAACAAACTACGAGAACAGCGGGAAATTTAAATTAGATTCAATGCACTCCGTAACTGTCGCGTGACTGTTGCGTGATGTATTCGTAAATATTGTCTTTTCTGTGCAGACCTCCTGCTTGTCTGGGATTTTTTTGTAATTGTTGATGGATTTCAAGTCAGTAGAGCATATTTTGGTAAACCAATGTTGCAGAAACGAAGAAAAATGTATACCTGATCCAATCGCTGAGTGACATTTACGCACGGACCATAAAAGAGGTAAAAAAAAATCTGGAAAAAAAACGAGTGTGAAATTAGTTTCTAGCCTTCTATTTATAAATACATATATTACAACACTATTTCTTCTTCTCTCTATCCCTCTTCTCTCTCTCCTGTAGTGGGGAGGTGGGGGTGGGACGGGGGCTGTGATTTTAATGCAATTATTTATTTTTAAAAGAATTTGTCATTGAGTATAACATTTCTATTTTTAATTTGATCTTAAAAAGTTATAAGTATTTCCAATCATCTACGCACTGGAAAACCTCTTTAAAATAGGCTAAATTGGTGTGTCTATGGACAGGACATGTGTCAAGGAGTTTCGAGCTCAAAACCAGCTGAGTGTACTGATATTTCCTCGTCAGTTTACATCCGTAAATTTTCTCAATTTATCAATTAATTATCCGACATGAAAACATATTTTAGCTTACAACAGTGTGCATTCTTCAGAAGATATCAGAACCCTTGTGGTTCCCGGGAGCCCCGTTTGGTCTCGGGGCAAAGAATAGGGCCACTGCAGATCCCTTTAGAGGGGTAGGCAGAGGGGTAGAATCCCCCCAAATTCATGTTCATTTTATCATTTTTTGTTCATGTTCATTAAAGGTCTTCATCACGATCCCTGCATTGTTTCAGGTGCCATCTCGCTCACATCAAAAGAGCAGTGGCAGAAAAACAATAAACGTGGCTCCAGCGTAAATGGAGTTTCTACGATAGAATTTGCAGCAACTCTGCAGTTCAGGGTGAGAAGGTTCTAGGCCCATTTTCCATATGTTATCTCGATGTATATGGAGGATGAGCCTGGCAAGTTCATGCCTGTTAGGCGCCATATAACCTTTCATGTGTTGGTGCGCCTTAAAACCCAATTCAATTCAATTCAATTCAGAAGATATCACGACACAATGCAAGTCAAAATCTAAGTAAATGGTGTTCTTTTTACGGTTACCTAATTTACGTTTGAAGTACTTTAAAGGTCACACGGCAACCTTGATTTGTTTAAAACTTGCCGTTAACTTTTCTAATTAGTAAATTGTGATGTTAATTTTGATGCTTGATACAAATTTCAGGATTGCCGTTTGTCTCTTTAAATTATACATCAACATATTAGATTTATTAAGAAGCATGTCTTACTCAATAGCACTTAAAAGTAATTTAGTAACACTTTTTTTATGAATAAGCAGTAATTATTACTGACAACATATCAAACATAACTGGGGCAGATTTCTCACTGAAATATGATAAACGTAACTTGATCATCTCGTTACTGTGCCATATCTAACCTTTTTTGCTGGAGGCCCAATGATACACAAATAGTTCAAAACTGGTATTATAGCAAAGTCTCTCGATGGTTTTCCTAATGAATTATATATAGTATTTATCAGGTAAATAAGTTTAGACTCGGATGCGGAATCTACTTATGTACAATATATATACATTTTATTGTAAGTTGTTACAGCCTAGCGCTATTCTCTTGTTTATTGGATGCTCCCCGAAACACTCGTGAGAGCATATAGTCGCCCGCTTTATCTTCCGTGCGTCCAAAATTCTTGTCCGGGGCAAAACTTAAAAACTTCTAATGGGACTGGAATAATTATGAAACTTCACACAGTATTACAAGACAATGAGAGAAAATCCAAGAATCATAACTCTATCTGCATACAAGTTAGAGATAACTCTTTATCTTCATTTTAATTAGAGTTATTGCCCTTTGTAATGTTAGACTTATAATTCTGCTCCGGAGCGTAACTTAAAAGCTACTATGGGACAGGTATGAAACTGAATACAATTACAGAGAGGAGTAAGATAAAATGTATGTAGTAAAAAACATAACGCAATCTTTATTTATCGATATTGTCCTTTGTAAATGTATAATTATAATTCTTGTCCGAAGCATAACTTGAACTGGAACGAAACTTAAAACACAGCGATAAAGAATAATAATAAAATAGTGCAGAGCACATACTGATAGAAAGCATAATAAAAAGTGAAAAGTACAAGAACCATATCCTTATCTTCATTCAAATTAAAGTTAATGCCCTTTGAATGTGTACAGTTATAGTTAATTATGAATGGTATAGCTATTGTCGGGAGCATTAATTATGAATGGTATAGCGCTTGTCCGGAGCATTAATTATGAATGGTATAGCTCTTGTCCGGAGCATTAATTATGAATGGTATAGCTATTGTCCGGAGCATTAATTATGAATGGTATAGCTATTGTCCGGAGCATTAATTATGAATGGTATAGCTATTGTCCGGAGCATTAATTATGAATAGCATAGCTCTTGTTCGGAGCATTAATTATGAATGGTATAGCCTTGTCCGGAGCATTAATTATGAATGGTATAGCTATTGTCCGGAGCATTAATTATGAATGGTATAGCTCTTGTCCGGGACACAACTTGAAAAATACTTTATACGCGGAAGAAAGAGTGCATATATCTCAACACAAATCTAATAAATGTTTTATTGCATACGCATTTTTAACATAAAACAAATAATTGGAACAAGACAATAGGTGTTAACATTTAATTTTCATTGCGAACATTTATTTGAAACACAGATACTGTCGGAACATGGAGGAGGGAATTTTTAGTTTACAATGAAATAAACAGTCTATTATGTTTACATCATATTACAAACTTCCCGTGACATGACTGCGAATTGCACCAATCCATAACGAGTATGCAAAATAGTATTTCCAGTACATTGATTTTACATCACGTCTAACGTCAATATGAACACGTCAATATAGTCAAATATTGACGTTTTCTGTTACATTGAAAGTAAACGGAGCTTGTAAATTACAGTTCATACCAACCTAATTATGATATTAACTTAATATCATAATGATAGTTAAGACCAGCTCAATAACGGCTAAAATATTTGACATCCGATGTTTATGAACACGCAATCAAATGCATTCTTTGATCTAGACACGTGTTATCGGAAACAAGTATACAATTGTCTTAACAACATGCATTTATCCTTACATCAATCAAAGTCATGGATCCGTTTTAAAACAAAACGCGTAGTTCAAGATTGGGTATCCTGTGTCATAGACGCTTATTAAACAGTTAACGAAGTACTATAACTGTGGAAACATTAAACTTTTGCAAACACTGCCAAATACCTCGTGTGTGAAAGCTTTACTATTACTTTGTGTCTTATAAACACTCTGCTTATGCATAAAAGGGTAGCGTGCAGGGTCAAATAGTTTATTCAAAGTACACGTATGTCAAAAAGGGTTTTACAAAGGTTGCGTAACTCTTTATAAGAGGGTAAGTTTTTAATTAGTTGTTTCAATTAACACCTGAGGAACACCGGTTGATTTAATGAAAATATCACGGTATTATCATACTCTTATACCCGACACCAAGTCTATATCATCTCCGTTAAGGTTAAAATAAACATACTGTGGCTTTAAATAATATTTAAAATAAACGTATTGTGCCTTTAAATAATGTTTACCTTGCATTTGAAAACGAAAATAAGTTCAATGAAATGTGTTACCTATACAGATTATAACTAAGGTCGACTTTTGTTAAACAGGTATCCCAGCTGAACCTCTAATTTTATATTAAATTTCCATAGATAAGTTATAGTTTGAAATGTGATTTTTCTTCTGTACATCTCTAATAACATTTGATAGTAGTATCCATTCAAACGGTATAAACTAAATTAAATTCACGTCATAAGATATTGCCACAAAGGGTGTCAAATTTATTTTTCTCACAATAAAGACGTATGGCTAAAAGATGGGGTGTAATTTTAGTGGAGTCTAATTTCAGCCGTAGGTTAATTCTTATATAAATGCAATGATGCCGAAGTCTATTATGTTTCATAAAATATATAGCGCATACAGCTAAAAATAAAATTAATTTGATGTTGCAATGATAAAGTTTCATTTAAGTATACACAAAACCTGAGACTTATCTCAATAAATAAACCCATGAATGGTAGTAATATAATTAAATGTTACATTTGTTACACAGGAAGCTATGTCTGATAATAAAACAGCGCCCAGAAGGTAGTCCGATGTTCGTTTTTCTTTATTCAAGATTCATTTGAATATCGAAACACCCATGCAAATATCGAAATGTAAAACGAATAACTAAGACTACAAGCATACTTGTGCTACCCTATGTTGATGTTCCTACATAACAACTAGCATAGATTTGCTACCCAAACATAACTACAGCCAAAGTTCTGCTACCCTAACTCGAATCCTACATAACTACAATCATAATTTTGCTACCCTAACTCGAAGTTCCTACAAAACAATAATCATAGTTTTGCTACCCTAACTCGGATGTTCTTACATAACTACAACCATAGTTTTGCTACCCTAACTAGATTTTCCTACGTAACTACAACCATAGATTTGATACCCTAACTCGAAGTTCCTACATAACTACAACCATAGTTTTGCTACCCTAACTCGATGTTCCTACATAACTACAACCATCGATTTGATATCCTACCTCGATGTTCCTACATAACTACAACCATAGATTTTATACCCTAACTCGATGTTCCTACATAACTACAACCATAGTTTTGCTTCTCTAACTCGATGTTCCTACATAAGTACAACCGTGGTTTCGCTATTCTAACTCGAGTTCTACATAATTACAACCATGGTTTCGCTTTTCTAACTCGATGTTCCTACATAGCTACAACCATAGTGTTGTTACCCTAACTCGATGTTCTTAAATAACAACAAACATAGTTTTGCTACCCTAACTCGATGTTCCTACATAACTACAATCCTGGTTTTGCTACCCTAACTCGATGTTTTTAAATAACAACAATAATAGTTTCGCTTTTCTAACTCGATGTTCCTACATAACTACAACCATAGTTTTGCTTTTCTAACTCGATGTTCCTAAATAACAACAATCCTAGTTTTGCTACCCTAACTCGAAGTTCCTACATAACTACAATCTTCGTTTTGCTACCCTAACCCGATGTTCCTACATAACTACAATCAAATATTTGCTTTTCTAACTCGTTGTTCCTACATAACTCCAACCATAGTTTTGTTTTTTTAACTCGAATTTCCTAAATATCAACAAACATAGTTTTGCTTCTCTAACTCGATGTTCCAACATAACTCCAACCATGGTTTCGCTATTCTTACTCGAGTTCCTACATAACTACAACCGTGATTTCGCTATTTTAACTGAAGTTCCTACATAAACTACAACCATGGTTTCGCTTTTCTAACTCGATGTTCCTACATAACTACAACCATAGTTTTGCTATCCTAACTCGATGTTCTTAAATAACACCAACCATAGTTTTGCTACCCTAACTCCATGTTCCTACATAACTACAATCCTGGTTTTCCTACCCTAACTCGATGTTCCTACATAACTACAATAATAGTTTTGCTATCCTAACTCGATGTTCCTACATAACTACAACCATAGTTTTGCTATCCTAACTCGATGTTCCTAAATAACAACAACCATAGTTTTGCTACCCTAACTCGATGTTCCTACATAACTACAATCCTGGTTTTCCTACCCTAATTCGATGTTCTTAAATAACAACAATCATAGTTTCGCTTTTCTAACTCGATGTTCCTACATAACTACAACCATAGTTTTGCTTCTCTAACTCAATGTTCCTACATAACTACAACCACAGTTTTGCTTCTCTGACTCGATGTTCCTACATAACTACAACCGTGGTTTCGCTTTTCTTACTCGAAGTTCCTACACAACTACAATCATATATTTGATACCCTACCTCGACGTTCCTACATAGCTACAACCATAGTTTTGCTTTTCTAACTTTATGTTCCTAAATAACTACAGCCATGGTTTCACTACACTAACTCGATGTTCCTACATAACTACAACCATAGTTTCGCTACACTAACTCAATGTTTCACATAACTACAATCCTAGTTTTGCTACCCTAACTCGATGTTCCTACATAACTACAACCATAGTTTTGCTTCTCTAACTCGATGTTCCTTCATAACTACAACCGTGGTTTCGCTATTCTAACTCGATGTCCTACATAACTACAACCATGGTTTGGCTTTTCTAACTCGATGTTCCTACATAACTACAACCATAGTTTCGCTACCCTAACTCGATGTTCCTAAATAAGAACAACCATAGTTTTGCTACCCTAACTCGATGTTCCTACATAACTACAAACCTGGTTTTGCGACCCTAACTCGATATTCTTAAATAACAACAATAATAGTTTCGCTTTTCTAACTCGAGTAAGGGTAGCAAAACTATGGTTGTTGTTATAACTCCATGTTCCTACATAACTACAATCCTGGTTTTCCTACCCTAACTCGATGTTCCTACATAACTACAATAATAGTTTTGTTATCCTAACTCGATGTTCCTACATAACTACAACCATAGTTTTGCTATCCTAACTCGATGTTCCTAAATAACAACAACCATAGTTTTGCTACCCTAACTCGATGTTCCTACATAACTACAATCCTGGTTTTCCTACCCTAATTCGATGTTCTTAAATAACAACAATCATAGTTTCGCTTTTCTAACTCGATGTTCCTACATAACTACAACCATAGTTTTGCTTCTCTAACTCAATGTTCCTACATAACTACAACCACAGTTTTGCTTCTCTGACTCGATGTTCCTACATAACTACAACCGTGGTTTCGCTTTTCTTACTCGAAGTTCCTACACAACTACAATCATATATTTGATACCCTACCTCGACGTTCCTACATAGCTTCAACCATAGTTTTGCTTTTCTAACTTTATGTTCCTAAATAACTACAGCCATGGTTTCACTACACTAACTCGATGTTCCTACATAACTACAACCATAGTTTCGCTACACTAACTCAATGTTTCACATAACTACAATCCTAGTTTTGCAACCCTAACTCGATGTTCCTACATAACTACAACCATAGTTTTGCTTCTCTAACTCGATGTTCCTTCATAACTACAACCGTGGTTTCGCTATTCTAACTCGATGTCCTACATAACTACAACCATTGTTTGGCTTTTCTAACTCGATGTTCCTACATAACTACAACCATAGTTTCGCTACCCTAACTCGATGTTCCTAAATAAGAACAACCATAGTTTTGCTACCCTAACTCGATGTTCCTACATAACTACAAACCTGGTTTTGCTACCCTAACTCGATGTTCTTAAATAACAACAATAATAGTTTCGCTTTTCTAACTCGATGTTCATACATAACTACAACAATAGTTTTGCCTTTCTAAGTCGGTGTTCCTACATAACTACAACCATAGTTTTGCTTTTCTAACTCGATGTTCCTAAATAACAACAATCCTAGTTTTGCTACCCTAACCCGATGTTCCTACATAACTACAATCCTAGTTTTGCTAACATAGCTCGAAGTTGCTACATAACTACATCCATAGGTTTGCTTCTCTAACTCGATATTCCTAAATAACGACAATCATCGTTTTGCTTCTCTAACTCGATGTTCCTACATAACTACATTCTTAGTTTTGCTACCCAAACTCGATGTTCCTACATAACTACAATCATAGATTTGCTTTTCTAACTCGATGTTCCTACATAACTCCAACCATAGTTTTGTTTGTTTAACTCGAATTTCCTAAATAACAACAATCATAGTTTTGCTTCTCTAACTCGATGTTCCTATATAACTCCAACCATGGTTTCGCTATTCTAACTCGAGTTCCTACATAACTACAACCATGGTTTCGCTTTTCTAACTCGACGTTCCTACATAACTACAACTGTGGTTTCGCTATTCTAACTCGATGTCCTACATAACTTCAACCATGGTTTGGCTTTTCTAACTCGATGATCCTACATAACTACAACCATAGTTTTGCTACCCTAACTCGATGTTCCTAAATAAGAACAACCATAGTTTTGCTACCCTAACTCCATATTCCTACATAACTACAATCCTGGTTTTCCTACCCTGACTCGATGTTCCTACATAACTACAATAATAGTTTTGCTATCCTAACTCGATGTTCCTACATAACTACAACCATAGTTTTGCTATCCTAACTCGATGTTCCTAAATAACAACAACCATAGTTTTGCTACCCTAACTCGATGTTCCTACATAACTACAATCCTGGTTTTCCTACCCTAACTCGATGTTCTTAAATAACAACAATCATAGTTTCGCTTTTCTAACTCGATGTTCCTACATAACTACAACCATAGTTTTGCTTCTCTAACTCGATATTCCTAAATAACAACAATCATAGTTTTGCTTCTCTAACTCGATGTTCCTACATAACGATTTTGCAGTCGCTCTCCGGATATCCGGATTTAAATATAAAATCTCCGGATTTTCCTCAAAACAAAATGTTCCTGATTTAACAGTTATATTTTCACAGTTTAACAGCTATTTCCCGAATTGGTCCTATTACGTACCCTAGTCAGAGGGGTGTTTTCAAGTGCCAAATCAACGGGAGTCATCCGTCTAATGCACTGACAGAATATACAATTAACACCTAAGGGCAATACTAGTTCCTTCAGTGACATAACGACATGTGCAATAACAGCAATATATCTGTGACTTCTTGAATTGGTCAAGCTAACTTATATAGCAAGCGTGAGGAACTAGCAACTCCTTTTGTGTGGTAACACTATAACAACTGCTGATGTGTACGATGATTATAATTTGTATACGTGTTATGAAGATTTTGTATTTGCATTAAGAACGCATCTGTTTAGAAAAGTAAGTGCACTTTAATAATAAAAAAAATAATTATAATAACTGTGGTAGAAATTAGTCTTTTTAATCAAATTACTATGCTGATTTATTATTTTCTATAACTATCAAACAATGCATCAATTTGTATTAATTGCATAAAAAATGTAAATGTTCATTTAAAAATGTTCTTCGCTCGCTTTAAATCTTAAATTATAAATAATCTCAGGATTCTGCGTTAAAATGTTTTGGCAGGCCTTAGTTTACTATGCATACTTATTCATGAACATTGATATATAAAAGTATTAGCCTAAAATGGGTTGTATCAGGCATTTAATGAGGGTATAGGGGTCCGAGTTAAAGTTGGCAAATGATATGTTATAAATGTCCTAAACATAATGAATAAGCCTAAAATGACTCCTTATTGACAATAAGGTTCATTATGCACTGTAATATGTGTTATCTTTGGTTAAATGAAAGCAATTCAAAATATATGTTAAATTCAAATGTTAGACCTGAAAACAGGGTGCTAACACCATATGTTGATTGATGTGACTTTTTCTTCATAAAATGGAACGTTTTTAAAGTTTTAGATCGTTTTTGATCCCCTCCATAAACCAGAATTCATCTTTTTAACGTATAGTGTTAAATCAATCCTGTTATAACATAATGACAAAGGCTTCGCTATCGCTAAATATGTATTTTAATATTCCTTTATGAATGTTAAAAACGTCCACCTGAGATGCTGACGATGTTTCTCTTTTTACTTCATAATATAAATAAAATAGATGTTTTACTAAAAATGGCGTTTTAAATTTCCTGAATTAATGACAGAGGTAGAATGTAAGGCAAAAGGTACATTAACGCCAATGTGCTCGGTGTCATTAAGTGCTATGTCCTCTTTTTAACGTTGGTCACACTATTATGATAGATTGCCTCAATAGGTGTGTGCCTTGCCTACAGTGGCACATCTACATTGTATCCTAATACATTTATATCGCTTGAATGCACCCTTGATGAGCTAAATGTACACCGGTGCTACGTTACTCAGTTTGATTCCCTTAGTGTCATGCTTATCGTCTCTGTTTTCCATTTCACGCCTTTAACTAGCGCGTTCAGTTACTTTTTTGCTTTTAACAATACCAGTGCCTTTTACAGGTGCTTTAACCTTCCTATTTGCACAGTGTTTGTCAGTATGCTCAACTGTTTTACTTGAGTTGGTAGAACTTTCATATCCTTCGCTAGATTCACTTACGTCAGTCTGTTCACGCTTCGGAATTTGCTTTGGCTTTGTTTTCCTCTTAAGTTCAGTTGTAAACACATTGTCCATGAACGCACCATCCATATCAGAATATCTTCCGGAGTCGTGACTCTTTACGCTTTTGAGACTTTTAAGATCATCAAAACTTATAGTACTATCCACTAAACCAGCAGTTCCAGGGGTGGGACTATTCTGTCCATGTCCAGGGGTGGGACTATTCTGTCCATGTCCAGGGGTGGGACTATTCTGTCCATGTCTAAAGCAAGAATTGGCAAGTCCATACACAGCGCTTCGAGGATTCTGATGTTCAGTCTCGCAAATCACTACGAGATTACCATCAGGATCACGTGTTGTGTAAACATTTCCTCTGACATGGGTCACTTCCTGACCTATTCCTTTAAACACTTTAATGTTTTTCATATTAAAGCTCACATATGCAGACTCGACAGGGACAGGACATATGTACTGAGAGCGTTTTAGGGAAAGCTGAATATCCAGGCCAGGTTGTTGGTATAGCTGAAAAACGCAGAACTCTGGCTTATGAGTCTCTATCTCGGTGTCCGTCACGATTCTGTAGAACTCAACCATGGCGGAGAAATTGTGAACATACATGTTTATTCTCAGATGCTCGTTTTCAGTAAGAACCGGACACACGGCAAAAAGTGGCAAGTCGTCTGCAAGTTTGTAAAATTCGTGTTTTCCAACAACAGTTTTCGGAGAGTTCCTTTGCTGTAGCTCCACTTTATGGTGGAATTTCCAGGGTGGCTTTTTCAGTACTCTTTCTATGTCTTTGAAACAAGTTTGTCCAGTCTCACGCATGTACAGCATGACGCTTATTGCTGGCGTTATTAAACACCCGTTCACGCTCATAGATTTCTTTGATGATGTTTTGTGACTATCCCCGCCTGCCCTTTCTTCTACGCTAACCACTTGTTGTGACGGATCGACCCAATGTGTCAAAGCAGATAAGATGCGACCTAATGTGCGACCTTTACCTAGTGAAGCCATCACGGTCAGTTTACATTTATATGGATTATCGGTCTCCGCCATAGTTTCAAAATGATTCATACTGAGCTACATATGGTGCATTGTGTTTTAAGAGTTCTCAGGGTCCTTTCGGAAATACGTACGTTAGTGCTTATACATAAATAGTAACGTGCATCTACTCCTCTCTAAACAAAATTAAAATAATTTCATGCACCACAAGTCATTTATGAGTGGTATCTAAACGTGCACATTTCTTCGTACATATACATGACATTGTGTTTGTATTTATAAACATAATTAAAATTCACCGAGAGAGGTATCGTTCTTAAATATTCAATTTTATTTTTTGCTAAAAGTCTAAATGTGTTTTTTATTTGTGACAAATTATTTAAATTACTGTGTATAACCGGACTGCTTCGTAAAATCCACCCCTTTGTCACCTGATATGTTTCACAAACATTACAACATCATTAATATAATCCAACTATCCATTCCGCGTATCCATCAGTGATGTCACAAAATCTCAAAGGTGCTTATTCCGTTGTGTTTCAAGTTAAATAATCCAAAGCTACGTGCAAATATTACGCTCTTTATAAAACGTGCTGGTATGCAACTTTTTGGAAAAAAAATACTTGTTTGCTATTTACAGCTATTGTACTAAATCGGAATCTGAGCTTTTTTGCCCTCCACTGATACCGCAACAAAAGACTGGTGAATACCGTACAAAGCGGCAAGTGTCACGTACACACACACACCACCACCACCTCTTACTACGTATGTTTTATGAATGAAGTATATTTCACGATGACGTTGTTTGAGGTTAATTATTTTGCTTAAGGAATGTATCTTCTGTGCGGCAAAGAAAGTTACAGACTAGGTGATCTGATATGAACAATGCCTATATATTGTTCACAATGCGCGGCACTTATCATCGGAACGCACAAATAAACTCGATTTATCTTTCAGTTTACAGTTTCTAAGAGCTGATGTATCATTTCCCATTGTATACACCATGTCCAAATGTTTTTAAACTATATTGTTTTATTACGTTCGTTGGTAGCGTGTTCGATAAGTCCATTGTGTCGTAAACAATGAAGATAAACCGTACTTGCTTTAATGGCCTGGCTATCGTCGATACTAGCTTATTTAATTCCTTAACAAACGTTTTATTTTGTATATCTATTTCATTGTATCACCAAGTGTTCATTTATCTATGTCACAAACGTTTTCTTCTTATTTAAAACTAGCGTTCCTTCGTATACGCCATTAACATCACTATTAAAGTTGTTTTATATATGTATACACACATTCGTTTTGTAAGTACATAATCCTTTCACTATATCAGGCAATTTTACTGTGTTCATGTCCCAGTCATATTGCGTCTTCCTCAAATGCAAGATACCGCTACAATATGAGACAAAACAAGACCACCTCACAGACTGTAATATATATAACAAAGCGCCTACCATACCTTCGGATAATTGTAAATTATATCTCTGTTAGCATGGTTGGCTGGTTGTCAGAGATAACGTTTCTCCATTGATCGTGCTTCTGTGTTCTAGTACAATTGTCTTCGTACCCGAGATTATACCTGATTATTTGTATTGACAGTCTTGGTTAATTGTCACGCAAGCTGTGTGTATCCTCGCAGTATCAATAATTGTCACGCAAGCTGTGTGTATCCTCGCAGTATCAATAATTGTCACGCAAGCTGTGTGTATCCTCGCAGTATCAATAATTGTCACGCAAGCTGTGTGTATCCCCGCACTATCAATATCCTCCGTTTGCGACATTTTATATAGTAACTTAGTTTAAATGTATTCATACTATATTATTTAAGCCGTATATCAGCATTCCTTATTTCAGTAAAGAAAACATTTCTGAAATAATTGTCAGTAATGTCTGATGTATCATCAAATTGAGTTGTATGTTATCCGTTTGCATCGCTTCTTCTCACTCCGTTTAAAACTTCGAACATTGACATTTTATTCTGACTGTTTGATAACAATCCTGATTGGGCCATTCTTTTCTCTATTTCCATCCATTTCATTGTCGTCTTCAGTTCTTCAGTAATAGCTACATACGAATCATTTCTGACAAAAACATCTTGTTTTCGCATTAGTGCAACAATGCCAAATGCTTTAGATTTTGGTCCATTACGTCATTCCCTTATAATCTGTGTACTTATCGAACCAGCGCTGAGTTTTCATACGTTTAAGTTGACAAGGATCATCGCTTACACCATTTAAAAACACGCACTATTGTTTCTGTGATCCTTGTTTGTGATTCTAATTTTTTGTACTTGTTATGACGGAATAAAGCGATCAAAAATGTATCTCTACTCTTTTATGTTTTTATTAAGGATTTATTTCGACCTGTGTATTCTAATTTCTTGTATATGAATGCCTGTCTCGTTATGACGGAATGAAGACATCAAACAATTATCTCTACTCTTTTATGCTTTTATTAAGGATTTATTTCGACCTTTGTATCGCTTTTTAATATATGTACACTCAAATCCTAATAAGTTTACTACAATTATCGCGTTACACTACGGTCTAATTCAAATAATTCAAAATATAAAGATTTAACCATTCCCACGCGCTTAGAAAGTAAGTTGTAAAAAGTCCAATTTGGAGTAATCACGTGTACTTTAAAGTGTGACAATAAAAGGGTAATCGACTTGTCCCTCCCCATTTAAAATTGTAAACATATTTATTTGCGAAGTTATTGCATTTTCAATACACTATCGCGCTATATAATTTTGTCCCAGTGTGACACTTTGTACACAATAAGTCAGTTTGCGCTTTTGATGGGTTTTATGGATTTGTCAAAATTTCAGATCATAGATCGAAATGCCTTCGTTTTTTATAAATATTTTATCCATTTTAATCATATTTACAACTGTTTGTGGCTTTGTAGTTTTAAGCTTCTCGTCAGTTTAACAATACCTGTTTTTTTCCTATACAAAGACTTTTTTATGTATTACGTGAAAATGAAAGGCTGTGAAAGGCATTAATGAAAGAAATTTATCTTAATTCCATTTACCATTCAAAAAGTCTGACTTTGTTAAATTAAAAAAATAGAAATGCACCTAGAAAAGCTAGTATTAAAGTATGTAGAAGCATCTATGAACGTGTGTTGTGCCCTTATTTGCGGCGTATTTAACATGTTTAGACTATATACCCCACCCAAAAAGAAACAATTATTCAGAAGAGATTTCACAGCATACACATATTCAACCCCCAGTGTTATATCTAACCGGCTAACACAACCCGCGGTGTTATATCTAACCGACTAACACAACCCGCGGTGTTATATCTAACCGGCTAACACAACCCGCGGTGTTGTACGTGGCATGCTGACACAACCCATAGTGTTATATCTAACCGGCTAACAAAACTTGCGGTGTTATATCTAACCGGCTAACACAACCCACAGTTTTATATCTAACCGGCTGACACAACCCACAGTGTTATACATAACAGGCTAACACAACTCACAGTGTTATATCTAACCGCCTAACACAACACACAGTGTTATATCTAGCAGGCTAGCACAGCCCATAGTGTTATATCTAACCGGCTAACAAAACCCGCGGTGTTATATCTAACCGGCTAACACAACCCGCAGTGTTGTACGTGGCATGCTGACACAGCCCATAGTGTTATATCTAACAGGTTAACACAACCCACAGTGTTATATCTAACCGGCTAACACAACCCGCGGTGTTGTACGTGGCATGCTGGCACAGCCCATAGCGTTATATCTAGCAGGTTAACACAACCCACAGTGTTATATATAGCCGGCTAACACAACCAACAGTTTTATATCTAACCGGCTGACACAACCCACAGTGTTATATATAACAGGCTAACACAACTCACAGTGTTATATCTAACCGCCTAACACAACCCACAGTGTTATATCTAGCAGGCTAACACATTCCACAGTGTTATATCTAACCGCCTAACACAACCCACAGTGTTATATTTAGCCGGCTAACACAACCCGCAATGTTATATCTAACCGGCTAACACAACCAACAGTTTTATATCTAGTCGGCAAACGCAACCCACAGTTTTATATCTAGTCGGCAAACACAACCCACAGTGTTATATCTAACCGGCTGACACAACCCACAGTGTAATATATAACAGGCTAACACAACTCACAGTTTTATATATA